>MCJB01028990.1:14268-24505 GCA_002018475.1 Nicotiana obtusifolia | reverse complement strand
CCCCCCCCCCAACTACTTTCACGAAGTGACTGACTACCCACAAAATATCCCCACAAAAGATAGCTGACAAAAAATTAAGAGATAGAGAGAGAGAGAGTGAAATTTATGATAAGTTATCTGAAGTTTTGGGATCTCTTTGCTGTATTATTATCTTATTTTGGTCCAAACTAAGTCAAATGAAGAAACGTGTCCCACATGATTTGTTTTTCTTTCTCTAATGTTTGCTATAACTTCTAATTCTTGCTAAATTCAACTCATTAGTACAATCGAAAAGTAAGGGTAAAAGGTGCATGTGAACCAAAGCTAAAGCCACTTTTGGCTCTGCCGTAGCAGACACAACAAATGAAAACTTCAAAAGAAAAAAATAGGCACACCCCGTGAGGTACCAAGTCTTCTCTAACTGATTGACTTAATGGTTCCAGCTTTGAACTAAATTCTGTCCTTAATTCCCTGAATGAATTGATATAGTATTAACCATGGGTTTGGATATAGTATTTATTATGGAACAATTGTTTATTCAATTTTAATAAAGTTTTTAAATAGATCATATATTAGTTTGCGTCATTTTTTTAGATAGTAGATGATTTAGTGTATAGAGTTTAGCTTATACACGGAAGATTAAACCATTGGTTCTTATAAGTATAAAGTTGAGTTCACAATATGATGATGAAATTGGACAAGCCATCATGAATGATTGTAACACAAAATTAAATATAATTTATTTTGATTATGGGAATAGTTTAATTACGATTTCTTGTGCTAGTACATTTTGTATAAATTGAACGTACCAAGTAGAGATAAGTATTTTATACTGACTTACATTCTCTAACCATTAAATGTACTTGTACACTTAATCTTGATATAATTATTATTAGCTGTATATATTATTAAATTTTGATTTATTAAAAGGCGAGATTCTTTCGTGGGTCAATATACCTGGTAAATTGGATAATAATAATAATAATAATAATAATAATAATAATAATAATAATAATAATTAGTGAAGTAATAGTTAGTTGATGAAATCCATGAAAAGCTTTGATGGATTTTGATATTGATGATACACCTTTATGAAAAGCTTATAAGTTTTCATGTGTAAACCCGTCCAGTAGATTTTGTATCCGACACATGAAATAAGTTAAGTAAAAGTCTAAATAAAGTACTCAATAAATTAAATTGTCAGTAATTTAATTTAATTGATTAATATTTGAATCTTAACATGGAAGTTAAATAAGATTTGATGGAAGAATTTTGAAATTGAACTAAGGAGTGCAATTACGAACTTTTAGTAGAATAATTTGCAATTTATTATAGTAGATATTAATTTTAAATTTTCAAAATTAATTCCATAATAGGAAGCCTTGTTAATTAAATTTTGGGGTCTCTATTGTGCTTGAATAATAGGAAACAAAGGAAATACTTTTCTTGGTGGAAAAGAAAATCAAATAGGTTTTAGACAAGGGTTTTAGCCCTTAAAACCCGCGTCATAGAGGAGGGGTTTTTTGGATCTAAAGGGAGAGAGGGAAGGTGGCTAAATTTTGGCACCTCTTTTCCTAGAAATTTTGTCCATACGAAATTAATTTTTTTCGGAAATTATTTGGGTAATACAGTAAAAGATCATGGAACGTTCGGGGATCGTGATCGTGCTGATGATAGAGAGTTCATTAAGTAGCTGTAGAACTAGAGGCTCACGTGATAAATGAGATCTATTCACGTTTCAAAAGGTAACCCGTAAAACCCCGTATATGCTAGTTGTTTAATTTACACGTGAATAGATATTGGGATCGTTTTCGCTGCATATAATAATCCATCAATTGGTATCAGACCCCACTCACGTCTAACTAGATAACTAGGTTGTTCATGAAGCACAAATATCATGTTGATGTGCGTTTTTGAATTACATGTGGATGTTGTTTTCTGAAAAACTGCACTACTATTTTATGAAATAAATGTACCAAATTAATTCGATTATTATTGGAGTCATGAGATATCAGTTTTCTTATTGTTCATATTTGATTAGAATATTCTAAAATTATTTTAAGACCCTAGAAGATGCAAAAATGATTTTTACCTGTATTAGGTCGTGGTTTCAGAGGTCAAGAAGTTGAAGGACACCGATAAACCTGAACTTTGGTGGGTCCATCAAAAATGGCCCTGAATCACTGCTATGCTATGAGTAATGTGGTTTCTTGGCATTTCGGGGTCATTTGAATAGTGTTTTGGGCATTTTTCTATGTTCTCGAAATTTCTTTTTGAAAATTTGTAACTTGTTTTTAACTCAGTGGTGGTAGGGGTTGCTCCCTATGGTCTCCATGTTTAAAAATTGGTGATATAATGAATTTACATGTTGACCATCGGTATATGGACGTGTTGCCTTATTATATTTCAAAATAAGTATGTAAGATTTTCTTAACTAGGTCTTATAAAGTGAACATGATATTGTGTGATTATATATTTTTTAAGAAAGTGAAATCCTCTGTTAGATATCCTAGAAGGCTAATGATTGATGCGTTAGACATGTTTGGGCATAAAAATTTCTCAATTTTGGTTTATGCTTTCATGCCCTGCGTGTCTTGGACTTACATTACGGCCTTGCTCTCTGGTAGAGGTTGTAACTAAGTGAAATATGAAGGCATTTTATCTTCTATTATTGGCGGTGGTCATTTTATCCATAAAATAATTTTATAAGCTACATGTATGTTCGCCCGTAAATTGAGAATTTTTTGAGTAATAAATAGTTGCCACTAAAAGTGGTTTGTTTATTTGGAAACATGGAAAATTCTTAATAGCTTTATACATGTGTGATTATGTAGATTCATAGATTGAGCATTATGATTAATAAATAGGATCCACCTAAATGGTCTATTTATTTGAGTCATTAGAATCAACTTAATGTACCACTTAAATTCTTAAAAAATGCTTCAAATAGTAATTTCCCAAATTTGGTCGCAGTTTTGGAGATCATGATTTTAACGGTCTCCGATTGACCTGAAATTTGGTAGGTCTATCGGAAACAGCTCAGTTAACGATACACAATGTTATGCAATGATTAACGTCAATTTTAGCGTTTTAGGGCTGTATAGATGGGTTCTTGGGCATTTTTTTTAATTTTGGAACTTAATCCCGGAGGAACTTTTGTGGTGATGATATCAAGTGGTTAATGTCTCTCATGAACTGAACATTATTAGTCTACCTCATAAGAGAAAATGTTCTTCAAAATTGAGTGAACCTAAGTTGTGCACTTGCGTTTAAGTCATATTTGTCTGAATGAGATTTCAAGTTGGTCAAGGATGGACCTTAAGGTTCACTAAAAGTGGAGGCACTAACAACTTGTGGATCCTGTTTAGAAAGAAAAATGACTAAAAGATGTTTCCCATTCAAAAAGAAATAAATCTGGTGATAAGTTAGAATGAATGTGTTCTGATCTGTGTGGTTCAATGAATATGCTAGTAAGAGATAGTTTTGAGTATTTTGTGACGTTCATAAATTATTACTCAAAATATTAATATTTTTATTTGATGCGCCGTTAGTCTGAATGCTTTGAGTAATTTGAGGATTTCAAGACTTGAGACGAAGAAGCACCATGGGAATATATTAAGCCATTACGATTTGGTCATGGTGGCGAGCATCTCTCTACAGAGTTCATTAATTACTTATCAGAATGAAGGATCACATGTCAATTGTCTACGCCGGGTACTCTACAATGGAATTGTGTAGCAGAGAGAAGAAATATGACTCTTTTAGAGATGGTTAGATTAATGAAGAGTTAATTCACATTTTCCTTATTCGTTTTAGGAACATTTCTTAGAAAGTGCAAATTACATTCTGAATTTAGTTCCTTCGAAGCCAGTACTTGTGACACCTATAGAACTGTGGACTGGATATAAGCTCCGTTGGATATAGGATTGTCCAGCACATGTGCTGAAAGGGAAAATGGATAAGTTGGAATCAAGAATGGATAGGTGCATGTTAATACCAAAGTAGTTTTGTTACGATAAAGCAGTACCGGACAAAGATTGCATCAGAAAACAACTTGACAAGATTCTTTTAACAAAAGCTTATTGGTGGAGACTTTAATGGTCATGCAAATGAATGGCTGTGAAAGTTATAGATGCATAGTTATGAGTCCAAATAGGAGACTCGACTGGTCTTTTTGAGTGTATTAGCCCTGACCCCCTATTTATTGCCTTCTTTGTGTTGTACTGTGGTTACGTGACTTGCCGGGAGGTTTGGTTTTTGATTTCGGAGAGAAATGGGACACATAGTCCCTAAATTGGAAGTTTAAGTCATAGGAATGACCATAGTTTGAATTGTGTGAAGACACCGAAATGGAGTTTCGACGGTCCCAACAGCTCCGTGGGGTGATTTTGCTCTTAGGAACGTGTCCGGATGTTGATTTGGAGGTCCGTAGGTCATTTCGGTATTAATTGACGAAAGTTGAAAAGTTGGAATATTTTTGGAAGGTTTGACCGGGAGTGGACTTTTTGATATCGGGGTCAGATTTTGATTCCGGAAGTTGGAACAGATCCGTAATGTCAATTATGATTTGTGTGCAAAATTTGAGGTCAATCGGCCTTGATTTGATAGGTTTCGGCGTCGAATGTAGAAGTTAGAAGTTCTAAAGTTCATTAGGCTTGAATCGATGCGCAATTCGTGTTTTTAGTGTTGTTTGACATGGTTTGACGGCTCGACTAAGTTTTTATGATGTTTTAGGACATGTTGGTATATTCGGACGGGGTCCTGGGGGCCCTAGGTGTGATTCAGATTGAAACAATACTACTAATGATACGTTTAGATATAGTATATTTTAACAATTGTCATGGTTAAAAGTCTAAGTGGGAGATTGTTGGGATATATACTATTACCATGGGTTTGGATATAGTATTTATTATGAAACAATTCTTTATTCAATTTTAATAAAGTTACAAATTGATCATATATTAGTTTGTGTCTTTTACATTTATAGTAGATGAATTATTGCATAGAATTTAGCTTATACACGAAAGATTAAATAATCTGTTCTTGTAAGTATAAAGTTTGAGTTCACAATCTGATAATGGAATTGGACAAACCATCAGGAATGATTGTAGCATAAGATTAAATATAAATTTTCTTGATTATGGGAATAGTTTAATTCCGACTTCTTGTGCTATTACATTTTGTATGTATTAAACGGACCAAGTAGAGATAAATATTTTATACTAACTTATAAAATAAATTCTCTAGCCATTAACTGTACTCGTACTCTTAATCTTAATATTATTATTAGCTATGTATATTATTAATATTTTTATTTATTAAAGGCAAGATTCTTTGGTGAGTCAATATGCCTAGTAAATTGGATAACAATAATACACATTGGTAAAGTAGTAGTTAGTAGATGGAATCCATGTCTCGGTTTTGAGATTGATGATACACATTTATGAAAGCTTATAAGTTTTCACGTGTAAACACGGCTAGTGAATTTTATATCTGTCACATGAAATAAGTTAAGCGAAAGTTTAAAGGAAGTAATTAATAAATTAAATTGTCAGTAATTTAATTTAATTGATTAGAATCTGGATCTTAACATAGGGAGTTAAATAAGATTTCATGGAAGAATTTCGAAATTGAACTAAGTAGTCAATGACAAATTTTTAGTGTAATAATTCGTAATTTGTTATGTAGATATTAATTTCAAATTGTCGATATTAATTCCGTAATAGGAAGCCTTGTTAATTAAATTATGTGGTCCCTTGTGCCTGAATAATAGGAAACAAAGTAAATTATTTTCTTGGTGGAAAAGAAAACCAAACAGGTTTTGAAAAAGGGTATTTAACCCTTAAAACATTTTCGACCTAGAGGAAGAAAGGGGAGGTGGCCGAATTTTGGTACCTTTTTTCCTAGAAATTTCGCCCACACGAAATTATTATTTTTCGGATATTAGGGATTGTAATCGTGCAGATGGTAGAGATTTTATTGAGTTGCTGCAGAACTAGAGACTCACGTGATAGAGGAGATTTGTTCACGCTTCAAAAGGCAACTTGTATGTGCTAGTTGTTTAATTTACATATGAGTAGATACAGAGATTGCTTGTGTTGCATATAATAATCCATCAGGAATCATATTGTCTTGTTTCTTTGAAAGCAGAAGATAAAAAGTTTCCTGTTATATTTCCATATATCCACTAAACTTATCACATGTCCAAAAGCAGTCTTCTAAAAGTTGAATTTGACATGAGTGCACAGAGTAAAAACTTTCTTGATAGGACAGTGCAATGATTCAAAGACAAGATGCAAGTTAACACAATGGTGCAAGTATTCTGTTCAAATATTAGTAAAGTGTTAGTTCTTGAAATTAGCATCACAACTAGACAGCAAAATGAAGACAAATGTTTAGTTGATCCCAGTTTTTATCATATTATTGCTTTCTCTCTATATAAGAATACTAATGCCATTAAACTAGTTAATACCACAGAAATTGAATGGAAGGTTCACAGTAAAATAGTCAAGGATAAAATGCAGATTATGATTAGTGTCAAAAAGAAACCTTTTTGAACCGAATCTCCAGCAAATTGTCCCCAGCATCAATGATATGATGAGTGTATAGAAGAAGCGAACAGCAGTATATTGTGGGTTGCGCCAATAGGAGAGATTTTGCTTCCACAGGCAAGCTAGGAACTGAGTGAAATAGGACTGACAGTATTTAGCAGGGAAATTCAAATCTTTTGAATCCCCAGTTGGCCTGCTTAGCCTTTCAACCAAGACTTGATTATATCTGGAAGTACAAAAAACAAAAGGTTACTTCCGAAAAGAACATAAAGTTAGAGAACGAAAAAATTATACATACTGAAAAAGATTTGATCTTCGGTAGGTTTCTGCAAAATCAACACCAAGTCGATTTTCTTCTACTGATGACGTAACCTCCAACATCCATGTGGCAGGGTTATATCCAGCTCTTATTTTTGGCACCCCTTCAATTCCCTACACACACGTACAAGGAATACCTGCTTTTAGACAATCATTTGTCAAGAAACTTGCAATGCACCTAATGCAAACAAAATGTGTGCAAGTATATAACCTCAAAATACTCAATTATCTTGCACGATTTAGGACCAAGAGGTCCTGCATAAATGAGCTCTCCTCCGCGCTTCATAAACAAAAGCTGCCATTTCCGAAGAGATCAAAGGAGTATCAGCAGAAAAATAATGAGATTCAAGCAGCACTATATTTGTCTACTCTATTCTATACTATGGATTGACACTCCTTGATTGTATTGTATTATAAGGAGTTAAACATCTTATATTCAGTCAGTCATTTTGTACTATTCTATGCACCACATAAGCTTTCAACAAGAAAATATGTATGATATCAGTTTTTGGTTTTGTTGCGTTGATCCCCTATAAATGGTGGATTTCCCCTACTGGTTTCTATCCCTCTTTGGCTATTTCTTCTTTTAGTTGTAATGAACACCTGGACTGCCTTTAGTTGTAATGAACATGTACTGTTTCATTTCGTCTTGCTTCTGCCTACTGGTTTGTACTCCTCTTCAGCTACTTCTTCTTCCTTTAGTGTAATGACCACCTATACTGTCTTTTTCTTTTGTAAAGCTGCGGCTACTCTGCTCTACTTATTGAACACCATTTCCTGTTTTTTTTTCTTCTATTAACACAAGACCGAACTTATCATCACTAACGCAGCACTTAAGCCTCCTCATTTCTCTCAGTAACATCTAGCAAATATTTTCCAGTAATCACTGGAAGTGTTCAAAAATTCTTGCTAAACCCCACTTGACAAGTACTCATGGCTAATTCAGTCGAATGGTATATGTGCTGATGATTTAGTCCTTGACGTCCACATGGGAAAGTCTAGATTTGAGCAAGAATCTCTTTGTTTGGCATCTCCACATGAAAAAGCCTCTAATTTTCAAGAAGCAGCAAACCACATAATGATCCAAATAATAAACTTGGCACAATCCTCGGTCAATTTGAAAGTGACTGATAAGGGTGACTAGATTTATCCATTTGGATAAAAGAGATATACCTCATCAAATGATTCGAAAATGTCAATGCTGGGCTGATGGATAGTGCAAACAATTGTTCGGCCAGTGTTCACAATGTTTCTTACTGTCCTCATTACAATGGCTGCAGCTCTTGCGTCCAATCCGGATGTAGGCTCATCCATGAACACTACAGAAGGGTTGGCTACTAATTCAATAGCAATTGTTAGCCGTTTCCTTTGCTCCGTGGACAGTCCATCAACTCCAGGCAAACCAACCAAAGCTCCTCTTAGTGAACTCAACTCCACAAGCTCCATTACCTCCTCAACAAATGCCTGAAAACCGATGCCCTCCTTAAAAGTTATTTGACGTCTGACAAAGAAAAGCATCTACAAATTTCCAGGGTGTTACCTTTTGTGTCTCTATATCAACCTCTGATGGCAAACGTAGCCAAGCAGAGAACAACAATGATTCAAGAACGGTCAAGCAAGGGGAGTGGATATCATTCTGCTCACAGTACCCAGATATTCTAGCAAAGGTTTCTTGCTTTTTTGGGTAACCAGATATGTGGATGTTCCCTTCTATAGTACCACCAGTTTTTCTACCAGCTAATACATCCATGAGGGTTGTTTTTCCAGCACCACTAACTCCCACCAGTGCAGTGAGCACCCCAGGCCTAAATGCTCCAGTGATGTTAACCAATAACTGCAATCGGTCTTCTGCCATGCCTTGTTGCTTCAGTTCCTGAAGTAGCATTTATTTGTGTTTTCAGAAATAGAATGATGCACAGAAAACTTTAGGAAGAAGAGGTTGAAGTATGTACCAGAGGCATGTCAACATAGTAATTGATATCCTTGAAGGTCATTGAAAGTGGCTGAAAAGGTAGAACGAGGCCTCTGTTCTTGAAACTTTGTCCTGATCAGTATAGAGTAGGAAATCTCATTAAGAATGAAAAAGTTGACCTGAAAAGGTTCATTTCCCTACAATGTAATACGTCTAAATAACAGCAGTCTTCTTACTGGTCAGCGAGCCAGAATGCTTCAAATATTCTCTTAGCTGAATGACAGCTGGTTCTTCTTTCTTAGTCGTGCCTCTGTCTTGAAGCTCTTCCTTAGAAACCACAGCTTGATGCTTTACAAGAGCTGAAGAAATGTAAAGTGAGCAAAACACAGAATTTATTTTTGTTGTTACTTTGCAACATGCTTTTTTCTCTCCAGTTTTTCTTTTCATTGGTGATTCAAACGGTAGTTCAGAGAATCACATATAAGATAGGTGTCTTACGGTCCAGGTAGGCCAGGAAGAATGTAAATAACATGTTGAATAGAATCGTATATCCAAGCAAAGCACCGACACCAATCCAGTACCAATAGCTCTGGGGGAATAAATTGCGTGACTTCAGTAATGCTTCACCTAGTCGCAAATCAGAATTCTTGCTTGCTCTCTGGATTCGTATAAGAAATTTTGGTAAGTGTTTATATCTATTATTAGGAAAGAAGTGGATATGATGTCAAAGAACATGGATCAGAGGATGGTCAAATGGTTGAAATGGCAAAGCCTTGCAAGTTTAACAAGTAGAAGGGCTGTGTAGTGGATGTTCATGTTCATAAAAATATTACAGCTGAGTTCTTCTATACAAGCCACAAGCTTCATTCTTTGATGCAATCACTTCATAGTTTTTAGTTTTCTGAAACAAGACATGGATAATTTCTTCTGAAAAAGGAAATGTAAGTTGGAAAAAGAAAAGCAAAGTTCTACTTATTCTTTGACTTCAACAGAGATCCTGAAGGTTGCTTGGCAAAAGTGCATAACCACTACCAAAAACCAAGAGGACCTTAGGCCCTCAACTAAATTCATTCTGTTATTTCCCTTTTCTTTATTTTAGTCTATTCTTAATATGTGTAAAAGAAATATTCAGACACTAATAAGAATTCAATTCAAATATTTAGCTCCAAGTTTACCTTAAAGTAAACTAAGGGTGTGTTGGGTATGAAGGAAAATATTTTCCATGGGAAATGTTTTTCTAGAAAATGTTTTCCTGGAAAATGAGTAGTTTTATCACTTATTTTCCCTTGTTTGGTTGGTGAACGAAAAACTTTTTCTGGAAAATACTTTCTAGTGTTTGTTTAGAGAGTAGAAAATAATTTATAGGAAAATAATCATTTTGCTAAAATTAAAAAGAAAGTACTTTATCCACAACATGAAAAGAAAGTACTCTTAATAATATTTCTACTTAGGGTGGGGGTAGGGACAGGGTTGGGGA
>MCJB01028979.1:12837-72877 GCA_002018475.1 Nicotiana obtusifolia | reverse complement strand
TATATATATCCTTCTGAAAATCATCATATACATATATACGCCTCTGTGGGCCTCATCATCATCTTATACATATGCCTCTGTGGGCCTCCTCATCGTCATACCCAACTGATCAGTGGTTGCACAATAGGTGCCTGCCCGGCCGACTATAGCGCGGCGCGGTAAAGTAAAATAGCTGTCGTCTATAGCGCGACTAAATAGAGTAAAACATATATTTGCACAATAGGTGTCTGCCCGGCCGACTATAGCACGGCGCGGTAAAGTAAAATAGATAATGCATGTTGTACTCATAAGATACATACTATCATGGTGCTGTAAGGTCGAAGAAATAATAACATATCAATCCTCCCATAAGAGGGGAAACAATATACGTACTACTACCTTCTAAGAGTAGAGTGTCTTTGGGGTTCGTTCATTGCATTATGTACAATCAGAGTCGTGCAAAAGAAGGAAAAGGACAGTCTCACATACCTTGCATATACTTCCCAACCTCAAGCTATGAATATTCCACGACTCCTTAGTCTATTATAAGAGAAATGACACTACCGTTATCGTTTAAGCGTTGTAACTATTATGTATCGACTGTAACTTATTTTGTGATAAAACGGACAGCACGTCCCCTATATATATGACTTCCCACAAATTAACACAATCACCAAACAGCCCAAACAACATCAATAATAATCATATTAAGCCTCCCAAAACAATCCACGCACAAGTCAATCACTTCATACATACGATGGCCACCATAGTCGTGTCAAACGACCCGGAAATGTTACGAACAACTATCAGCCCACAACCCTAAATCTATATGGTGTTTCTCCACACCCTTCCTCCTCCAAAACTCCACAAATCAGTAGTAAAACACGCAGCTTTACAGCAACACAAAACAATCCACAAAATAGTCCGCTACAAGTGAATAACTCGAACTCGCGGCTTCCGATCACCGTCCCGTGAGTTCTTACATATATAGAACGAATTACCAAGACTTAACAGTAGAAAAAATGTATGAAAGAGAGCAGTAAACTCACCTTACTTGTTAGATAACTCAGCCCTTGCTTTGGTTCTTCAAACTCTAGGTTTCACCCCCAATTAGAACTTGAAAGAGGGGGAAAATCGATTAGGGTTTGTGTGGGATTTTTGTGGAGGGGTTGCAGGGGTTCTATTTCGGTTTTGAAGGTCTGGAATAATAGTGAATTAACTGTAAAAGCTCTTAAAGGTCCCCTCTTGGCCGACTTTGGGGCTTTTAATTTTATCCCCTAATTTTGGCAAGTAGGTGATGCACCTACTTGTCACCTACCAGTCTGCGCAGTTCTGCGGAAATATAATTATCTCAATACTCCGAGATCGTATTGACAAACGGTTTGATGCGTTGGAAACTAGACTCATAGACCTTTAATTTGGTAGGTAGATCACCCCGTAATTCCTTGTAAATTAGGAGAAAAAGCTCAGAAACATTTGACCTAACGTTTAAGTAAAATTGTGAACCTAAGTTGCGACAACTTTTGTCGACTTTTGTTTCATAACTCGTTTGACTTCAAGACTTATGAAACGGATATTATATCATTCAAATACCTTATAACATGACCTCTTGGTGATGTTACTCACCTCTCGATTTTCCCGAAAATACGAGTTACAACATCCTTAACTCGTTTATCTTCTAATACTTGTTACCACCTTTATACACGCTTGAACCATTTAAGACCAATAGGACCAAACTCTTATTGTCTCAAAGGTAATTCTCTTCTCGGGCCTATGTAGACTGTCTTACGGTGTAATCTAACGTGTACAAATATGGGTTATAACAAAAATCTCCCAAATCCCTTTTATTTACATCACTTGTTCTTCTTCTTGATCCACTATTTTAAGAAATTACTATTAATGTGAATGCGAAAGATACTAAGCTATACAAATTATTTATGGATATTTTTATTTATCATTGTACCGACTTCTCTTCTTGTGATAATGGGTTTGGAATTTGTTTAAATTTGTTTAGAATTTTTCAACCATATACACACTGCAGAATTCAGTGGGTCTATTAGTTATGTATTATATGCGGTTGCTCATCATATATGTACATATATATTCGAATATATTTTGCAAATGTCTAGCTTGTATAGAGTTTGGTCGACTAACTTAAGAGTGAACAAATGCATAGTGATTTGATTAAAGCAAAAGTTGAATTCGACAATGCAAAGTCTCCAAGGAACTTCAACTTCTATCACTAATACTTGCAAAGTCTCCATATCTTTGGTGCAATGAATTCATTAAAGTTGGAGTATTGTAAATACTTTTAGAATTTAGACAAACTTCCTAATTTAGATTCTTCAATTTACTATTTATTCTTTGGTTATTAAGTGTTGTATTATTTTAATATTTCTTTTATTTCTTTTTTTAAAAAAAATAAGAAAGCAGGTAAATGCCAACTCTTTTGAAATTAATGGATCAAGAAGAAAATAAATGACTTAACTAAAATAATTTAGGATATTCTGGTCACCTGACGGATTGAGGGATAATTTTTAAAAGTTTGCTGGTAGTAATGACAAATTTAACCAGTTAGTATAACGAAAGATATAAATTTAACCTAATAGTATAACGAATATTAGATATAGACAATACTCAAAAGTAGAGATAAATTTAGACCTTTTCCCTAATTTGATTATGTAAATATAAGCGAAAATAGTAAGACTAGAAAAGGACAGTTTTGCTTCCTTTCATAAGTTGCTTTTGAGTCTCTTACACGTCTCAAACGACCTCTCTTTTCTGACTCTTTAGCAATCATAATCATAACTACCTTCTAGTACTGGTGTATCGAGTTTGGTTCTACAGTTAGTCACTTTCTTTTTACTTGAAAACCAAACAAACAAACCCATTCACAATAGTAACTCTATTCTGGCCATACCTTACCAAATTCTGAGCTCTCTTGCTTTTGACACAGTTCACACCTCAAATTCTTCATGTTCGGAAACAAAGAACATGATATGTGTTAGAAGTAGTAACTAGTCAGTTTGCTAGAACGTTCCTCACTATTTATTTACTTTTAAAAATTAATTAGTCTATCCAGCGATTTAACACCGACTGGAAATGAGAAGAATGAGCAAAACTGGTAAGTAGTTATAAGTTGTGTAAAACTTGGCTCATAGGTAGCAGCTACCAATTCGGAAAGTATCTAAATTTTATGCATTGATAGTCCAAAAAATATTTGTACAACCAGTTCAATTATAAGGTAACTATCACATCACCTAAAGGGAAACTACAAGTAATATTATTTCATAATAAGTATAATAATTAGTAACATGAAGAAAAGGTAGCTATCGTGTTATAATATGTCAAAATATACCAACAGTGTAAAAGTTAATATATATAAGTTAAAGCTTAAAATAATGACCGGTAACTATCTATACTAAATATTAATTTATAATTTAGTAAAACGGTAAGTAACTTATTATTAAAAATTAAATTTCAATAACAACATAAAATAATCTTTAGATTATTCGTGCATATAACTTAAATAGAATGATAACAGTAATTCACCAACCAATTCCCCTTATCCTTAGTAGTCAGAATCAAACCTTTAAAAAAAAGAAAAAAGGAGAAAAACAACTAGAAAAGCAAGAAGGAAGATTGATCCTAACTTCTCCATCATAACACACTTTGCCAAATCAACGGAATTACACGGCCGTCACAATTCAATATGGTATACTACTAATTAATTACACATCCACTTCAGAATAACAATTTTGTCGTTTCCTTTATAACCAAGCATCTTCACCCATATCTCACAATTCAATGTCTTTCTTCTCTTCTTTCTTTGTCCTTGTCTCCTTTCTCTTCTTCTCTCCATGTCTTTCCGCTAGAACATCACCATTTTTTTCCACTAAGCCTATAAACCCCACAAATTATCATAAAATTCAAAGTTATACATGGCATGAATTTGGTAAATTTGTGGATGCCACTAGAGGCAACAAAATCAATGGGATTTCTGAGCTCAAGAAATATTTTCATCGATTCGGGTACTTGAAGATGGACAACTTGAATTTTACTGATTTATTTGATGATCACTTGGAGAATGCCTTGATTAAATATCAAGAAAAGTTAGGTCTTTCAGTCACTGGAAAACTTGATGAAAATACAGTTTCTCAGATTATTTCACCTAGGTGCGGCGTATCCGATTCTGCCCCAAAATTCATGCATGCAAAGAGACATTACGCATTTTTCTCCGGCCGGCCGAGATGGTCAAGAAGTATACCTATAACTTTAACGTACGCATTCTCGCCAGAGAATATGATAACTTCTTTGAGCAAGTCGGAGTTAAAGGATGCTTTTCGACGTGCTTTTAGCCATTGGGCATCGGTAAGATGAGTTTATTTTCTGTGCATATTGTAATTTTAAAAAAATATTATTAGGTTAAGATGACTTACAATAATATCAAACTTAATATGGTAATGAAGAATATAATACAATAACCTGCTATAACTGGTAAAATTACTTTGATAGTATATTTTTACCATGTACATATACTTAGTCGTTTAGAGAATGAGATAGATAGCATGTCGAACATAGTTAGAGAAAATATATTTTCAAATGCTTCATATGTTGTGTCTCAACACGTGTCCTTATGTGTATATTACTTAATTAAGCTACGTCTCAACACGCCCCTCACGTGTATATATATATATATATATATATATATATATATATATATATTATATTTCTTAGATTTATTTTGGTAGATGTGGGATTTGAACTTGAAGTTCGTGCCTATTCTTACACTATGTTGAGTTGTGTGTCTATCTCATAAAAAATATTAATATCTCAACAGGTAATACCGGTTACTTTTTCAGAAAGCAACGACTACGGATTTGCAGATATCAAAATAAGGTTTTACAAAGGTGATCATGGGGATGGAGAGCCATTTGATGGAGTTCTTGGTGTTTTAGCTCATGCATTTTCGCCGGAAACCGGGAGGTTCCACCTTGATGCGGCGGAGACATGGGCAGTGGACTTTGATAGAGAGAAATCAGATGAGGCTATTGATTTGGAATCAGTAGCAACACATGAAATTGGACATTTGTTAGGGCTGGCTCATACTTCAGTTCAGGAAGCAGTGATGTTCCCTAGTTTAAGACCAAGAGAAAAGAAGGTCGATTTGAAAACGGATGATATTAAGGGAATTCAAGCTCTTTACGGTTCAAACCCTAATTTTAAAGATCAAGCTCTTTCAGAATCAGATACTTCTATAAACAATGGAGTTGCTTTGAGGAAGAGACCATTTACATGGTCTAATTTTATTTTCTTCTTGATCTTGTCGATAGCTATGTAAATGTGTGCACAAAATAGGTTTAGTTTCTATATACAGAAGTCTTTGGGTTATGGTCACGAAAGGAATTGACTCTTGACTTAACATATTTCTCTCTTTTGTCCCCCTAGCGTATAATATTGATGTGCATTTGTAACAGAATTTGCAGTAGAGAAATCGTATCAAAGAGGTAAGGACTATAATAGTTTGGTTATATATGTGCAGCTAATGCAGTCCTGAATTAAACTTTGACCAACTTTGGTTGCTCCTTGCGTGCGAACTTGTTGGTAGATCAGCTAGCTTGCTCCCTAATTTTTCTAAAATATTATATATATGAATTGTTCGCTCTAAAGTGGAAATCGAATTTGATAGAATTCAACGAGAATCTAAAAGTTGATCGAACTAGAATTACTATTACATCAGGAATATAGAGGAAATGATTTTCAAACTATTGGCAATTATAACCATGATGATGTTGGATATATTCACAGCTCTTCTTTTAAGTTATATTTTTATTTGTGATATAAAAAAACTTACATATTAACGGAACAAAAATCTTCAATTTTCAATCATTCCTTTTTCCGGTTTAACTCACAAATCTTTAATATTCCAAAACTTCTCTTTTTCAAGTGTAATTTATTTTCAAACACAACTTTAACTTCCACAAATTTATTTTTAGCTTCAATTTTAATTGTTTTTTTTTCAACTTTGACTCAACTATTATCTAAATCCCTACAAGTGTTATACCACCACACGCTTTTCCAGAAAGGAGCAACAAACACATCTAAAATAAAGTACAAAGTTTGACAATGTACTTTTACCAGTCTATGGTCTTGAAGCATAAGACTATTAATATCGAATCAAGAAATAGGGTGATTCCAACTTTTTCTTTCTATTGCCTGCAGGGGCGGATATATGTAGGGGATTTGGGGAGTACGTCACCCGTAAGCATTCGGCTCTCAATCCAGAATACTGTTTCAAAAATCAACTGAACTTAGGAGGTTGCTTGAGTGAAATCGTATATATGTAATGATATTTTCCTCAAAATATTAATTATATATAATCAGTGGCACCCCAAGTCACAAAATGACTGCAGGTGCCATGGTTAAAGGCTAAAGCACTGAAACTCCACATAAAACGCCTAGGATTGAGACTTTGTTGTGGTCCTAGTTGTTTTGTTGTGTAACGACTTGACCGGTCGTTTTGAGCAATTTACACTTCACTCGATAGTTTGAGGGCATGAGTAGCTCCGTATGATATCATGACTTGTGTGAATCGTAGGTTTTGATTTTTAGGTTATTCGAAATCGATTTGGAAGAATCATGATTGAAGCTTTAAGTTGGAAGAGTTGGCTAAGTTTGACTTTTTAGTATTTGACCTCGGATTGGAGTTTTGATAGTTTCGTTAGGTCCGAATGGTGATTCTGGACTCGAGCGTATGCCCGAATTTGCATTTGGATATTTCTAGAAGGTTTCTGTACAAATTGGTGAAAGTTGGAATTTTGAAGGTTTGGAAAGTTCATAAGTTTGACCGAGAGTTGACTTTGAGGATATCGGATTCAGATTGTGGTTCCGGGAATCGGAATAGCTTCGTTGTGTCATTTGGAACTTGTGTGGAAAATTGAGTTCATTCGGAGTTGATTTGATATGTTTCGGCGCAAGGTTTGGAAGTTGAAAGTTCAAAAGTTCATTAAGTTTGATTTGAGGTGCGATTCATCGTTTCAATGTTGTTATGCATGATTTGAGGCCTCGAGTAGGCCCTCGTTATGTTATAGGACTTGTTGGCATATTTGGACAGGGTCCCGAGTGGCTCGAGAGTTTCAGACGAGGTTCAGACCGTTTGGATCATTCTTGGTTAAGGCTGAGGGCAGGTCTGTTCTGGTGCGACCGCATTTGTGGAGGGCTAATTGCAGGTGCGAGCCCGCAGATGCGGCCCTTTGGTCGCAGAAGCGAAATCAGGCTGGAAGTGGCGAGTCGCAAAAGTAGAATGAGGGGCGCATCTGCGTGTCCGCAGAAGCGTAATTATGAGCCGCAAAAGCGGCGTATGCGTAGAAGCGAGAAAATTCCGCAAGTGCGATAGGCTGGTCTCCAGTGATTTCACGCAGGTGCGAGTCATTCACCACAGAAGCAGAGGTCGCAGGTGCGACTACTTGTTCGCATTTGCCAAAGGTCTGGGCAGAAGCTATTAAATCGAGGGTTTGGTCATTTTATTTATATTTGAAGCTATAAGCCTTGGATTGAGACGGTTTTTGAAGAGATTTTTCACCATATGGATTGGGGTAAGTATTCTCACTCGGTTTTGATTTTATTTCATGAATCTATCTTTGTTTTTGAAATTTATTGTTCAGGATTTCAAGGGAAAAATTGGTAGTTTTTGTCTAATGTTTATCGAGTGAATTTTTGAGTTTTGAACTTCGATTCAGAGTTAGATTTGAGTGAAACTAGTATGGTTGGACTCGTAATTGAATGGGTTATCGGATTTTCTAAGTTTTGCCGGGTTCCGAGGCGGGGGCCCAGGTTTGACTCTTTGGTTGACTTTGGACTTTTGATTAAATATTCGACCTTTATCATTTGGAATTGTTTCCTTAGGCATTATCTGATGTATTTGAGTTGCTTTCAGATAGTTTGAGCTGTTCGAAGGTCGGTAGGCGCGGGGTGGCATTTTTGGAGTATCATTTGGCTTGCTCAGTATTGGATTTGGCTTGTTCGAGGTAAGTAACACTTCTAAATTTGGTGCTGAGGGTATGAACCCCTGGATATACGTGATATGTGTTTGGTGTTGAGGTGACACACATGCTAGGTAACGGGCATGTGCGTGTGCACTGTGTGAATTATGACTCGGTTATTTCTGTGGTACTGTGTAGTTACCTAATCTTATTTGTATCTATGAAATTTCTACGTGCTAGAGTAATTAAGCTGTTATCCATGTTAGAAACCATGTCTAGGATTTATGTTTATCTTGTTGGGACACACTAAGGTTATTTCTGCTATTGAGTTATTTGTGTACATTGCAACTACATACTTAGTCATGCGCATTCATTTGCATATCATATCTCAGTCTTTGTTACCATTTAGTGATACATCACATCATCATTTTGGGCTGATTTCCATGACATTGTGAGCTTAAGAGACTGGAGAGATTTATGATTGAGTGAGGCCGAGGGCTTGATTGTAAGGATATTGACGGGGTCGGGCTGCACGCTGCATCAGGTATTATTGATTCATTCCACGATTGGCTTATTATAGCACTTGGACTGGATCTGCCCCTCTGGAGTCTGCACAACCATAGTGAGCGCAGGTACCTACTGAGTGCGAGTGCCGAGTGATTGGGAGGACTGAGTGACTGGGAGGACTGAGTGAATTGATACTTTGAGAGTATGCATATGGTTTTATCACTGAGTTGCATTACACTCGACATGCATACTTGACATACAGGCATAGTGATGTATTTTTCTTGTGCTGTACGGTATTGCGTCATTCATGACTTCACATACACATTGACATGTAGGTATAGAGATGTATTTTCCTTATGCCATTTGAAAATGAAACATTTACCCGCTGAAAGTTTTGGGAAAAATCATCGGTTTACAAACTTACTCATATTTTGGTGATTTCGGTAAAAGATTTGGGTTTTCACTAATATACTTGAACAGCATGCCTATTTTTCGGAACTATGAACGAGCTGAGCATTATATCTCCGATTTACTTTTTTTTTATCACTTTTATTATGTTGTTATGAACTGTTGTTGGCTATTGGTGTTGGAGTCTGACCTTTGTTCCAGCTCGTTACCATTTTTAACCTAAGGTTAGGTTTGTTACTTCTTGAGTACATGGGGTCGATTATACTCATACTACACTTCTGCACCTTGTGCGCAGATGTTGGATGCTGATGTTGCTGAGTACGGCGGGAGCTAGATTTGAAGATGTACCTGCTTTTCGGTCATATCTGCCTCTTGATCTTGGTAACTTTAGAATTTTAATCCATTCATGTATATTTCAAACAGATGACGTACTTTATTTCATACAAGCTTTGTAAATTTTAAATCTTGGAAGCTCATGATTTGTACTACCAGTCCTTGGGAAATATATAAAGGTTCAGTAATTTTATCATTCATTTGTCTCAATAAATCTCATTAAATTGGATAGTTGTTAATTGACTTACCTAGCGAGTAAGGTTAGGTGCCATCACGACTAGTTGGATTTTGGGTCGTGACAAGTTGGTACCAGAGCTCTAGCTTCATATGTTTTACATTTCATGAGCAAGTGTCTAGTAGAGTCTTGCGGATCGGGGTGATGATGTCCATATCTATCTTCGAGAGGCTACATGGCATTTAGGATAAACTTCCCATCTTTCTTTCCTTGTCGTGAGGCATTGATTTATCTTGGAGCGATTCTTTGAATTCCATTCACGTACTCTTATGCGCATGTGAGTGCTTGGTATCAACTGTGCATCGATGGTTTGTGATTCCATGGATGAGGTACGAGATGTGATTTCTGTGTGCTGATGATGGGTCAGTTTGGCGGACTTAGGGCCGGGTTTGATTGTAGCTTGAGCACATGGATTTCAGTTGTGTGAGTATATGCTTTTGGACTTATATGTCCGGTAGTGTCCCTATGAGTGGAATTTATGGCGCAGTGAGTGGTTGGATGGTTATATGATGAAGTATGATGTGGCTGCTGGATGTGTTCAGATGGTTTGAATATGACGAGAAGCATTTGCTTGGGATGTAAAAAGGACTATTGGATGCTTGATTTCTGTATTAATGTGTTGTATAGTCTCGAGTTATGATCGTAATGCGAAATGTTTCATGTTGTTTATTTGCGGAATGATGTATATTCTTATGTCTTGTTGATGAGTTCAGACTCAGGAAGATTAAGTGATTGCGTAGTAGTTGTGACGGTGAAAGGGTATGGAGAGATATCAGTTTGAGGCTAAGCAGGTGGGTTATCACCTGCGGGGTAATCTACGGATGTGTGATCCTTATGATGTTGTGTGGAGACTTTCTTTTCTATTAGTGGGTTATAGGTGTTGCGATTTTGAGTTTGGATTAGTTGGAAAAGTTGATCTGGCCGTCACGAGGATAAATGCGAGCTTGGCAGATAATTTGAGGTATTATATGGTCTGTGTTACATGGGTTTATGAAGGATTTAGTTGAACCTCACGGTGGTATTATGTCAGTAATAGAGTATGGGCATTGTGAGTTATCGAGTATTTGATCTATGGCTGTGGGCCAAGTGGGGGAGTCTGCTATCAACGATTTGATTGCATGGTTATGTGTTGTATTGGTTTCAGTCTGAGGCATACTTGTGGATCGGTTATGACTTGCAGATGTTGGTTTTGAGGATGACTTAAGCAAGAAAATTTCTGGATGTATGATGTATTACACTTTATGGGTATATGGTAAACATGGAATGATTGAGCTGTTATTCGTGAAAGATGTAGTGCACATGGGGTAGGATTCACTCGGTTGCTTAGAGGTGTAGATTACTTCTTTGGGTGTTGTCGTGCTAATGGGGCATAGGTCGCCCGGCCCGTTTGGGCAGTGCAATTGAGATTTGAGCATAGTGGAGGACTCTCGAGAAGGTTCTAATGGATTCAGGATTTACATGTGGCAATTGAGAATTTCCCGGATTTGTATATGGCTAAGATATGGGATTTGCATCGAATGGTATCGGAACTCGCAAGTTTCATATCACTATGGGTTCTACATTTTTGTATCAGGAGGGTGAAGGAAAGAACTTTAGATTGACCGAAGGTCTCTTTAGAGTGGTTGTCTCGGTTGTGGTGCTTAAGAGGGAATTCAACAACTTATAGGCTTTAGGCCGGTGTGGTTTTATGCTAGGATCTGGTGGGGTGATTTTTGGTTAAGGATCATGGTGTTCTGGCAAAGGGAATTGTCAACTTGAGGGTGATTCCTAAGGAACTTGAAGAAATAGGATAGCTTGGTAGTAGGTTGGATTAGCATGGTAATGGATATGATCGGTTCTTTGGACACTTATGATGTGGTGAGTCTCTACTAGTGTTTTATGGAAATAATCTTGGGTTTGATGACCTGCATGGCTTGGTTGAGTTAGAGATATTCTGTTCTGATGGATTGGTTATGTGCAAATGGGTTTCGAAGAGTTCTCGATGTTTTTACCACGGTTTGAGATGGATATATTCTACCGGCGTGAGGAGCATGTTGTGTATTGTGATTTTCTCTTTGTTTAGATCAAATGGAATGTTTTCGACTGACCAACTATGTATTCTGATTGTGACTCAGAGTTGATTATGATATTCTCGTACTTTTTATATGATGGCATGATAGATGCGGTGTCCTGTGTGGGATTGAGATTTGCGTGTGCAGGGTCAAAGTTTAGTTTTGAAGGGAAGGTCATAAATTCTTAGGCAACATGGACAGTTTCAGATGACTAGATGATGATATTACAACTTGGTATTGCTTGAGAAGAGTGCAAATATCAGAAGGCACACATGAGTTTTGACTTACAGATGCTTCATTGGTATTGCGGTACTCGCCTGGTTGATCGACTGCTGATATTCGAATTTTGCTAGGTGGCACAGAGGAATTATAGAAGTATTCCTCATGGATGATCGTGTATGAGAGATGTGTTAGATATTCGGGCGGTGGAGTTGAGGTCAGATATGGTGATTCCTGTGTTCTATGGATTTGGAGACTAGGAGTTCTTAGAAGCAAATTGTTTCGTGGTTATGGATCGTGAAGATGTGGTCAAAGCTAGCCAGATGATAGTATGCGTTATGGTTAGGTCATTGTGGACTTTTGGAGGATTAATTATCTGTTTGTGGATGACCAGGGTTGATTTGGAGGCTTATTGGTAGGCCTAATGAGGATGTGTATTCTATACCAGGTCGGATTAATTGACTCTGTATTGCTATTGTTGAGGGATGTGCCATTTGGCAGAATTGATCTCATTCATACTTAGTATGTTCTATGTATTACTCTTCTATGCTACGAAGAGTTGTGATTTGTTGGTTATATGCACACATGGTGCGTTTCTATTTGGGACTTGTAGTGGAATCCGAGCGAGATGGTAATTGGGGTGTGGAATGGTCGATTACGCCTTGGTTATGATCTTTTTCTGGTTGTGATGTATTATGTTGTTTTCTTCTTCATGGTTATAGTCATGCACTTCGTGTACTTGATGTTGAATTGCGTGTGGTTTCTGATTTTAAGCATTGTGGCTTGAGGTATTTCATAGGACCAGTGTTTGGATGGGGTCACGCATTGCAGTGGAGTTATGTTGTTATATGATCCTTTGTGTTAGAATGGTGTGTCTTGGTTCTACTATGTATGATGTGTCCATAGCATTGCTGTTGTGGTGATACTTGTTGAGCTTGCGGAACGGTTCTCTCATTTGAGTCATTTTTCATTTTTGGGTGCATCTGAATTGTTGCTTATTGGTGCACGAATTGCACGGTTTGTGGCTTTAGGTTGTATTGGTGTGGCATGTCGATAGAGTGGTTGTGTTTGATGAGCTGAGGCCAGTAGACCTAGAGTGGGTACTATCAGACTTGATTACAATATGTATGGAGGAATAATATTAGAATTTGGCTTAGAAATTGGCTATAGTTTTGGTCGAAGGAGAGGGAGCTCCATGATTTGTTGGCCTGTGGTTATGAGTTTCTTGTTTCTTTCATCATTGGCAGTGTACGAAGGTTTTGAACGAGGTTTTATTTGAGATGAGGTTTATTACCGGTATTAGGTTTTGTTTTTAGCAGCTATTGCGGTAAGAAGTTATTGCTGTGAGCATCTAAGTTACATGGTATATCATGTGATGGCATCTTGGGCTTTGGTTATGGCTTGATACAGCTTGTTCATATTTATACAGTGTGTAGATACGAGATTCGGGTCTTAAGGAATTCCGAATGTTGGAAATTGGGTTCCAAGGTCTATGGGCTAAGGTTGAATTAAAGATCTTCAGTTATGTTGTGTCGTCAGGCTTATATGGATTAGGGTGACGTGGCATCACCCTTTGGTATGTGCATGGTAAGGTTACACGGCGAATTGATGGCTTTGGAACGACTCTAGGCACATTCGAGGACGAACGTATGTTTAAGTGAGGGAGAATGTAATGACCCGACCGGTCATTTTGAGCAATTTTCACTTCGCTCAGTAGTTTGAGGGCATGAGTAGCTCCGTATGATGTACTATGACTCGTATGAATCATTGATTTTGGTTTTTAGGTTATTCGAAATCGATTTGGAAGAATAAATTTCATGATTGAAGCTTTAAGTAAGTTGACCAAGTTTGACTTTTTAGTGTTTAACCTCGGATTGGATTTTTGATGGTTTCGTTAGGTCCGAATGTGATTTGGGACTCGAGCGAATTCCCGGATTAGCATTTGGATATTTCTAGAAGGTTTCAGCGCTAATTTGCGAAAATTAGAAATTTGAAGGTTTGAAAAGTTCATAAGTTTGACCAAGAGTTGACTTTGAGGATATCAGATTTAGCTTGTTGTTTCGGGAATCAGAATACTTCGTTATGTCATTTGGGACTTTTTTGCAAAATTTGGGTTCATTCCGAGTTGATTTGATATATTTCAACGCGAGTTTTGGAAGTTGAAAGTTCAAAAGTTCATTAAGTTTGATTTGAGGTGTGATTTGTCATTTCGATATTGTTTTGCATGATTTGAGGCCTTGAGTAAGTCCGCGTTATGTTATAGGACTTGTTGGTATATTCGAACGGGGTCTCGAGTGGCTCGGAACAGTTTCGGACGAGGTTCAGACCGTTTGGATCATTCTTGGTTAAGGCTGAGGGCAGGTCTGTTCTGGTGCGACCGCATCTGTGGAGGGCTGATCGCAGATGTGGCCCTTTGGTCGCAGAAACGAAGTCAGGTTGGAAGTGGCGAGCCGCAGAAGCGGAATGTGGGGCGCATCTGCGCGTCCGCAGAAGCGTAATTATGAGCCGCAAAAGCGGCGTGCGGCGCAGCAGCGTGTGTGGTTGTCGCACTTGTGTGCACAGAAGAGGGGAAATTCCGCAGGTGCAATAGGCTAGTGTTTAGTAATTTCTCGCAGGTGCAAGTCATTTTCCACAGAAGCGGAGGTCGCAGGTGCGACTACTTGTTCGCATTTGTGAAAGGTCTGGACAGAAGCTATTAAATCGAGGGTTTGGTCATTTTATTCATATTTAGAGCTATAGACCTCGGATTGAGACGATTTTTGAAGCGATTTTTTACCATATGGATTGGGGTAAGTGTTCTCTATTCAGTTTTGATTTTACTTTATGAATCTATCTTCGTTTTTGGCATTAGATTGAGGATCTCAGGAGAGAAATTGAGGGTTTTTGTCTAAAGTTCATAGAGTGAATTTTGAGTTTTGAACATCGATTCGGAGTCGGATTTGAGTGAAACTAGTATGGTTGGACTCGTAATTGAATGGGTTGTCGGAATTTGTAGGTTTTGTCGGGTTCCGAGGCGCGGGCCTGGGTTTGACTTTTTGGTTGACTTTGGGCTTATGGTTAAAGATTCGACCTTTATCATTTGGAATTGTTTCCTTAGGCATTATTTGATGTATTTTAGTTGCTTTTGGATAGTTCGAGCCATTTGGAGTTCGTTACGCGCGAGATGGCATTTTTGGAGTATTTTTTGGTTTGCTCGGTATTGAAGTGGCTTGTTCGAGGTAAATAAAACTTCTAAACTTTGTGCTGAGGGTATGAACCCCTGGATATACATGATATGTGTTTGGTGTTGAGGTGACGCACATGCTAGGTAACAGGCGTATGGGCGTTCACCGTGTGAATTGTGACTCGGTTATTTCTGTGGTACTGTGTATTTACCTAATCTTATTTGTATCTATGAAATCTCTATGTACTAGAGTAATTGAGTTGTTATCCATGTTTGAAACCATGTCTAGGCTATACGCTTATCCTATTGGGACCCACTGAGGTCATTTTTGCTGTTGGGTTATCTTCGCACATTGCAACTACATACTCAGTCATACGCATTCATTTGCATATCATATCTTTATCTCTATTACCATTTATTGATACATCATATTATCATTTTGGGCTGATTTTCATGACATTGTGAGCCCGAGAGACTGGAGAGATTTATGACTGAGTGACGCCGAGGGCCTGATTGTGAGGATATTGAAGGGATCGACTGCACGCTGCAACATGTATTATTGATTTATGCCATGATTGACTTATTATAGCGCTTGGGCTGGATCTGCCCTTCCGGAGTCGGCACACCCATAGTGAACGCAGGTACCTATTGAGTGCGAGTGTTGAGAGCGAGTGCCGAGTGATTGGGAGAGTTGAGTGATTATGAGGACTGCGTGACTGTGAGGACTGAGTAACGGTGCAGACTGAGTGAATTGATACTCTGAGAGTATGCATATGGTTTTATCACTGAGTTGCATTGCATTCGACATGCACACTAGACATACAGGCATAGAGATACATTTTCCTTGTGCTGTACGGTATTGCGTCATTCATCACTTCACATACACATTGACATGTAGGCATAGAGATGTATTTTCCTGACGCCATTTGAAAATGAAACATTTACCCGTTGAAATATTTGGGAAAAATAACTGTTTTACAAACTTACTCGTATTTTGGTGATTTTGGTAAAAGATTTGGGTTTTCAGTGTTATACTTGAAAATCATGCCTATTTTACGGAACTGTGAACGAGCTGAGCATTATATCTCAGAGTTACTTCTTTTATCACTTTTATTATGTTATTATAATCTGTTTTTGGCTATTGGTGTTGGACTTTGACCTTTATTTCAGCTCGTCACTACTTTCAACCTAAGGTTAGGTTTGTTACTAATTGAGTACATGGGGTCGGTTGTACTCATACTACACTTCTGCACCTTGCGTGCAGATGTTGGATGCTGATGTTGCTGAGTACGGCGGGAGCTAGATTTGAAGATGTACCTGCGTTCCGGTCATAGCTTCTTCTTGATCTTGGTAGCTTTAGAATTTTAATCTGTTAATGTATATTTCAAATAGATGACGTATTTTATTTCATACCAGCTTTGTAAATTCTAAATCTTGGAAGCTCATGATTTGTATTACCGGTCCTTGGAAAATGTATAAAGGTTCAGTTATTTTATCATTCATTTGTCTCAATAAATATCATTAAATTTTGGATAGTTTTTAATTGACTTACCTAGCGGTTTGGGTTAGGTACCATCACGACTAGTTGGATTTTGGGTCGTAACATATTGTTATCTTTTTCCCTTCCCTTTCTTTTCTTTCTGCTCTTTCTTTCAAATTCTTTTAATTTTTCACCTTTGATATTCACTCTATTTGTACAATCTCCTTTTTATTATATATTTAAATTGTATATTTGCTTCCTTTTTTTTTTCTAGATCTTCAAATTTATTTTAATGTGATTCTAATCATTTTTTCTTTTTATCCGTCCAATGTTATTTTATTAATTTTAAAAATTAGAGTGATGAATCAAAGACATAATGTTAATTGTGCTATATGTAGATTGAAGTGGTGTATTTTCTAATTTATTTTTTTTACTTTATATTTTTAATCATATTAATCGAATTTGAATATAGAGAATTTGACTGAATTGGACAGAACTGGTTCGATTTTGTGATCACATATTCACGCATAAAACAATCTTTTAAATTAAATTGAATTAATTCAAAATGGAGGGAACGAACCAAATTAATCAAAAAAAGATCAAACTGGCTAAATATACATCCAACTTCAGTCTCTTCACTATGGTCGATTAGCATTAAAAGCAGTGGCACCAGGAGAATGCGCAAAAACTTTTGTAAGCGGTGTTGGAATTTATTAAAGAACGAGAATAATAACTTTAATTATCATACTTCTAGACAAGAAAATAGCTTTAGTCTATTGATTTTGTTGAGTCTTAAGTTAGAAAAAATCCTGAACGAAATTTTACTTCATCACAATTTTTAACCACATAGATTCTGTCAATTATTTGCAAAAACGATGTGCTAGTTAAGGTTCGAACCTCTGACCTCTTAGAGCAAAATCAAGCACATAACAAATGCACCAAGAGACAATTTATCTCAAGTGGGTGTTATTTTTTTCTACTTATCCGTTTTCTTACAGTATAAATACATATATTTAATAATTTTTTTTGATGAAGTGGTGTCACATGACACCGCTTCGATAAATGTGTATCCGCCCCTGAGTGGCACCCATAATCATTAAATCTTGGACTGATTGTTTGCCTCCTCCTTGTTAGTTTCCTTTTTTAATTTCACTGTTCCCTTTTGTTTATATGCTTAAAGAAATATTGGAAGGGTCGTAGCACATGAGTAAGGTTTAAGGGCCAGCTTTGCTAAATCAAACGTCTTGGGCATTTGCACAAATGGCCTTTTTTCAGGTTACTCTCTAAATTCTGTTCCCCTGCTCGACTAATGGTCAAAATCTATTCGCAAAATTAAATTATTTAACTGCTTTTAAGGGTGAATTTTAAGCCCTCTAAACGAACATATGACAAAATTGAAAGAGCAGCCTAAAGAAGTTCATACGATGCAAATAATCCAAACGTTATCTATCCGTTATAGCCCTATTTCCCAAATCCTACTTTCACATCTATTCTCAAGAAAGGAACCTTACTTTTTCTTTTTGGCAAATTATAAGTTTTTATTCATAATAAAGCAAACCACAAAGGAAAAATACAAGTAAGGGGGACAAAAGCTCGAGTAGTGTCGCCTATATGCAAGCAAACACATACCGAGCTAAATCTTACTTTACAAATCCTATTGAGGCAAATAAAAAGCCTCACCTATTAGCACGCATGTAAAAAGAAAGAACTAGAAAGAACCAAATACTTAATGATCATCATAGAGTTTATAATACACTCTATGATGATATTACAGATGATTATGCTTATAAAAAGATATAATAGAAAGTAGTACAAATTAGAGTGTTGTCCCTCCTTTTCTATTCTTTTAATCTCTTCTATTTGGAAATCTTTATTTTCCTCCTCCCGCCTCTTTAGAAAATATTCGAAAATCATGATTTCTTCTTCCAACGGGTAGACTCTTGGACGCGGTTGAGACAACCTATTTTTGCTTAGCAGCTCTCATTGGGAGTCGCCTAACGTTTACCTCCTCATTCTCTTTGCCGTCCCAACTATTATTTCTTGAATGAGATTGCGGACATTGTCCATTGTGCTCAGGTGAAAGACCATCTGTTGCTCCCTAACGCACACGCAAGTATACGCGGTTGACAAGTAATATAGGATTATAAGTTCAGGTTATCGTACCCACAGGGACTTAAATTAACTACTTACTAACGGACCAATATTGTTATTTAAGCAAGCAAAATTCGAATTCAATAGATGGATTATTCTAAACTACAGCTCTAATTTATAACTAGTATTATCAAAGAACAAATTAAGTGTTGTTTAATCAATGGGAACAAATATTCCAGGGTTGTGATTATTTCACCAATCCTATTGTGTTCTAATTAACTTCCCGTTCATATAATTCATGTATGGTTGCTAATTAATCGATAAACATACTCATAGCCTTCTTCCGAAGTACTATTCGCCTATTCTTAATAAAATTAACACCTATATTCCTATGGAATTAATCTATCAAGAACACAATAAAAATACGATATTCAATTAAGCATGGTGATTAAGTATATGCCTATCCTAACCACGAATCCGCCCCCTTAAAAGGTTAAGAACATGCTTTCTTCAATTCTTCTCTAATCTAAACATAGTTTTCCCAAACATAGCATAGATAGTTGATAGAACCTAATTGATGGCCAAGCAATTAAGCAATTAAGCATAGAATTGAAGAAACAACCAAAAAATCATGAATTATAATCAAGAAATTGTCAACTTCGAATCACAATATTCATGGCTAATCACAATCCCAGAACAAGGGCTGATTAGCCACTCATGTTCAAAACAATCAAAATATAGAATATTGAAACAACTATAAAAATACTAGACAAAGATGAAGAACTGATGATCCAAGCTTCCGTGCGATGTTCCGTAGTGTTATTGCCTCCCAAATCACGTTCTATATGTCCCTCTTGGGTTTGGATGTGTTTATATAGGTGTTGGGAAGGGGTAGGGTCGAAAATAGTAGACTTCTAGACGGAATAGGACAGTATCCCGACATCGGCGCCCTGGCTGGCGCCAGGCGCCCCCAGGGCGCTGCGTCCAGTGGCTTCTTCTAAACATACTGCCTCCAGCGCCACACGTGGCGCCAGGCTCTGCCTGTGGCGCTCAATGCCTCTTCGTCCGCTTTTGTCTCGTTTTGGCTTATTTTTTGCTCGTTTCGCCCCCAATTGCTCCCGGCTCATTCCTACACATAAAAACAAATTAATTTAATATGAATCGAAGCAATTAATATCCCAATTTCATAAAACAAATACCAAATATGAGGTCATTTACATAGAAGTATATATCTTTTACACCAAACATCAACACCCCACACTTAGACTCTTGCTCGCCCTCGAGCAATGAGATTATATACCAACTTCCCAACTACATCCACTTATTATTATCACGAAGCATTCGACTTTTCAATCAAATCATACTTTTGAACATAATCAACACTAGCAAGTAAGCATGAACACATAATTAATCCATATACTTCCCGTAAAGTCTACTTAAGCATAATACTTCAATATCTTCCAACAACCCAAATGTCACCACCCAACCTCAAGAGCCGACTCGCAACCATTAAGCAATCTCAATACATACACTTACCTAACAAGATAATTTACAACATTACCAATCGCTCATGAAATCATGTGCCCTTACCACAATCCAAAGAGTGAACATACATGAATAATATCACACAATTTTGAACAAAATACCCTCACTCTCACAAAGAACTCATATGCTTCCCCTAATAGTACCATATGCTTGTCCGTAGTGTAGATTTCTACTAATTGAGTTAGTCAAATCTAAGATCAACTAGGACTTTTAAGGTTGTAATGTAGGCTAGGGGACGGGTAGGATATATCTGGCAATAGTGGCTAGTCCTCCTAAGCACTTAATACACTACAATCACAGCTTGAGCACTTTTCTTTTTCAATTACTTCACTTGTCTCATATACATAGCCTTCCTTTTTCAATTCAGCATTTCTATCATTCCACTAGCACAACTCAATAGGAGGTGTTTTTCTGTATATTTTTCACTAACATTTTTCTAATATCTTTATTTTTTTTCTCTTTTTTTTTTTCGTTTCTTTTCACACTCCATACAAATATTCATCAGCTAGTGATTCTTAATTTTAGCTTCATTGCACCGACAAGTCATTTCACGGGTCCACTCATAATCAAGGAAATCCCCCAAACTTTACCCTTACTTCTTTTAGCGACTAAGTGCCTTAGGAGGTAAAGGTTCAAATAAGGTTTAATTCAAGAACAAAATAACGGAATGGCTTGTAATGTAGGCACCAAAGAAAAAGGCCTATAGGCTAAAAGGGGCTAGCAACGGACAACTTTATATTCGATGTGACAGGCACATCCATAATCAAACAAGAAAATGCCTATATTATTTCTTAGATTAGCCCAACTTACAATTTCGCTTTAATTAACACACGGGGCAAGTTCTAGAAGTACAGGATAGCACAGAGAATCAAAGCCTCACTCATATCATGCACATGACTCAATCACGACGGTTCTGTTCAAATTTCAAGTCAAGAAAGCATACATAATTGAGACAATTAAGCAGTAATTACACTATATGATATACAAGTCAACAACTGAGAAGGGCATCACAAATTGGGCGGTTTGCTTGGTTTCTTAGGCTTACAATTCAACTAAACGGGAAACTAGATCATGTGTCATAGCCTATTGTGCTAGCATCAACTATGTCAAGAAGTATTAATATATAACTCAGTTCTTTCTACACTAGTCCTAAAAAGAAATTAAAGTGCCTGGTTCGAGCTACATCCTTGGAAAAGAACCGGTGCCTTAAGAAAAACCAAGGAATATTGCCTAACTATCCTATAAATAAAACAAAATCTTTTTGTTGTTTTTAATCAAATTTTATCCCTCAAGAAAAAGATCCATCGTCGGGAAAAATCTGAAATATATATCTATTCTTTTTTTCTTTTCTAACAAATAAACTATTAAGAGAACAAAAATACTAATCATTATACACTAAAAAGAAATAAATTGAAAACTACAAATTAAAACTAACAACTACATAATGTCAAATCACAAAACACAAAGTTTTCACAACATACAACACCAAGTAGTAGTTCCCCCACCCCACACTTAAATTATGCATAGTCCCTGATGTATTGAAAATATGAAAAGCAAAGTAGGGTGAGAAGAAACTCCCTGTCAGTCCGTGCAGGTCTCCTCGGAATCCAGCTCAAAAGGCACCAACGCCATAGGTCCGGTGGCGCCATCATCATCATCCCCCTCGCTGTCCGAGCCCTGCACTGTGTTGGCGTCCTCTGATGAATGTACAGGGCTGCCAGGTGCAATCCCTAACATCTCTTTAGATGTGCAGGAAAGATCATCGCGCAGGTGCATGTGCTCTTTATCAGTGATGCCGGCCGGTCATGAGTGAGAAGATCAGATACACTCTGGCTCGTGTGCCGTCACTGCTGTGTTCAGTAGGCCTCAGTCTAGCCTGCACAAAATTCTGCCATACCTTGGCAGTGTTGTTGAAATCTGCCCTGACCATAGACAGATGAATGTTCCCCTGCTTCCTGTTCCACTTGGCATTGGATTCGATGCCGCACAATGTGTGCCGAATCAGCTCATAAGGAGGACTCATAATGAGGCATTGCAGTCTCTGTGGATCGGCATTTTCAACACCTAGATAGTTACACAGCGCTTCTCTACCCAATGGCACATCCGTTCCGCGAACATGAGAGATAGAGCGATGATGGTTCCAGTTGGCATACAGTTCACGAACCAGACTCAAATTGGCTGGCCCTGGGCAGTCCAGAAATTTGTCCATTCGTGAGATGCTTAGTCTGGCGAGCACGTCCGGGAACCGCCTTTCTAAAGTAGTTGTGTTTATGCCCATTTTGGAAACATAGCGCCCAGTTGGCACAAAGTTTCGATACCATACCGCTGCAGCATCGTTAACCAGCTCTAATCGAGGGCGAGGCCTGGAGGGGACGTGCTGCGATCCCTCGTCCACTTGCTTTCCCTTGGACTGTCTCGTGGAGCCCTCTCCCTGTTTTCGTTTCTTCGGAACCTGTGAAGTAGCGGAGGCTTTTCCAAGACCTTTCCCTTTAGCATCATCACGTGCCATAATGTCCTGCAACACGAGCAACTAGAAAAGTGAGAAAAGTGTAATACATATACCGTAGGTACAATGTAATGAAAAGACCCCACACTTAAACTTTAAGCATAGAAGCAAGGGTTGCAATACAACTACGGGTACTCAAGACTTACCCATGTGTCAAAAATAAATAGGGATCATGGTGAACTGAATAAGCGATAACGACAACGAGAGGTGAAAGCTCGGCACTTTCTATGCTAATGCTAGAATATACATACATGAAGCTATCTTACACAATTATACAACATACATATACAAGAGTGAAAGCGTAAGAAGATATGCGTCATCAAATTCCTATCCCTCAACTAGTAAACGTCCCCCCGAGATACCTCACACTTAATTCAAACGCCTATAAAAGTGTCGTCGGCTACTCAGACTTCACCGGTCCATAAAAAAATCTCATTCAGGCATTTGAACAAACAGCTTGTGTGCATGGAGTGTGTGCTGCAATTTCAACAATGGTGGAGTGTAGTGACCCTCCCAATGTTGACGGAGTAGAGGGAATTCTAGTTTACTACTCCGATAACAAGAAGAAGCAAACAAGTGGTCGGACACACATACTACCGTGAAAGGATGAAGAGGAAGAGAAGATATGGGGGATTCGATGGGGATGGGAACATGAACATACATACAACATATAATACATTGAATAAAATAAAAGAGAAGATGAAGGAGGAGATTAAGTCGAACATACTTGAAGATTAGAGAGATAAGAGAGATTGAAAAGCTGGAAACTTGTTAGTGAAGAAGAAGAAGAAGCAGAACGTGGGCAGAGGAGGGGATTTTTTTTCGTTTTTGTTGTTTTGTTATGTTGTGTGTGGAAAACGGGTGGGTTGGGGATATAAAAGGGGTATTATTGTTAGTGAAAAACGGGTTGTGGGTCGGGTTTATCGGGTATGGGTTAAAAACTAGAATAAAAAGAAAATCAGAAGACTTACCTGTCACCCCCCCAGCCGGCGCCTAGCGCCCTGCCTGGCGCTGGGGTTCTTGGACGTCACTGCCTGGGGCGCCACAGGCGGTGTTGGGCGCTGGCCTGAGCGCTGAAGGCAGAAAGTTTCCCCCCCCCTTTTTTTTTTTTTCCATATATCACTTATATATCTTACAACATTACATCTAATAATTGTATACAACAATTGTATTCCCCTATCTAATCTAAAAGAATAAAACAAGAAGTTAAACTAAGAAAACGATAAAAATTGGGTTGCCTCCCAACAAGCGCCTGATTTAACGTCGCGGCACGACGTAGATTTTTGCTTTACTCATTGGTGAGTACGACTTTAGTTTTCTCCCTGTTAATCAACCCTCCCCAATAGTGCTTAACTTTTTGATCGTTCACTAAAAATTTTCTTTCACTATTAAAAGCTCGTAGTTCGATTGCACCATATGGAGTAACCCTCACCACTTCAAACGGACCTGACCATCTGGATTTAAGCTTTCCGGGAAATAACCTTAATCTTGAGTTGAACAATAATACTTGTTGGCCAGGTTCAAAATGGCGTGGCTTGATGTGCTTGTCGTGCCATCTTTTTGTCTTCTCTTTATACAACTTAGCATTCTCGTACGAGTGTAGTCGGAACTCATCTAATTCGTTCAGCTGCATAAGCCGTTTTTTGCCTGCTGCTTCAAAATCCATATTCAGCCTTTTGATTGCCCAGTATGCTTTATGCTCTAATTCCACCGGCAAGTGGCATGCTTTTCCATAAACAAATTTGTAGGGGGACGTTCCAATCGGTGTTTTGTAAGCTGTCCTATTTGCCCAAAGAGCATCATCCAGCTTCGAAGCCCAATCCTTCCTGTTCACGCTCAGTGTCTTTTCTAGAATTTGCTTAATCTCCCTATTTGATACCTCCGCTTGGCCGCTTGTCTGGGGGTGATATGCTGTAGCAACCTTGTGACGAACCCCGTATTTTGCTAGAAGGTTATTTAAAAGCCTATTGCAAAAGTGCGTTCCTTCATCACTGATTAATGCCCGTGGACTCCCGAATCTAGAGAATATATTCTTTTTCACGAATGCGGCCACTACCATTGCATCATTTGTAGGAAAAGAAATTGCCTCCACCCATTTCGACACATAATCAATGGCTAATAGAATATACTTGTTCCCTCTGGAAGGTGGGAACGGTCCCATAAAGTCTATCCCCCAAACATCAAAAAGTTCAACTTCTAGAATGTTGTTTAGAGGCATCTCCTGCTTCCGTGTTATTGTGCCTGTTCTCTGACATTGATTGCACCTTTTAACAAATGCATGTGCGTCTTGGAACAAGGTTGGCCAAAATAGACCGGACTGTAATACCTTAGCTGCTATTCCGTCTCCTCCGTGATGGCCTCCATAAGGTGAGGCGTGACAATTATGCAGAACGGACTCCACTTCTTCTTCCGGAATACATCTCCTCATTAACTGATCAGCACACTATTTGAATAAATAAGGTTCATCCCAGTAGTAGAAATTCACATCATGCAAGAACCTTTTCCTGGCTTCAGTCTTGAATTCAGGAGGAAGTACACCGCTCACCAAGTAGTTCACATAATCAGCGTACCATGGGGAAGAATCATGCTTGATAGCAAAGAGATGTTCATCTGGAAATACTTCTTTTATCTGTCCATCTTCTTCTACGTGCTCATGATTTTCCAAGCGGGATAAATGGTCAGCTACCTGATTTTCTGTCCCCTTTCGATCTTTGACTTCCACATCAAATTCCTGCAACAATAATACCCAGCGCATTAATCTAGCTTTAGACTCATTTTTAGTTAATAGGTACCTGATCGCTGCATGGTCGGTGTGGACTATGACTTTTGTTCTCACCAAGTAAGCTCGGAATTTTTCGAAGGCCCATACTACGGCTAACAACTCTTTTTCTATGGTGGTGTAATTTGTTGTGCAGCGTCAAGAGTTTTGCTTGCATAGTAGATGGAGTAGTACACCTTGTCCTTCCGCTGTCCCAACACTGCTCCAATGGCCAGGTCACTTGCATCACACATCAGTTCAAATGGTAATGACCAATCCGGTGCTACGATGATAGGAGCAGTTACCAACTTCTTCTTAAGCTCTTCAAAAGACTTGAGTCAAGAATCATCAAATTTGAAAGGTACATCCTTTTCGAGCAACCTGCACAAAGGAGTAGCGATTTGAGAGAAATCTTTAATAAATCGTCTATAAAAACCTACATGTCCCAAGAAACTCCAGATACCCTTGACTGAAATTGGTGGAGGTAATTTTTCAACTACCTCCACTTTAGCTTTATCCACTTCGATACCGGTCCTGGAGATTTTGTGACCCAAGACAATGCCTTCGTGCACCATAAAGTGGCACTTCTCCCAATTAAGCACCAAATTATCTTCGCAGCGTGCTAGCACGTTGCTGAGGTTCTTTAAGCAATCATCATAGGAAGACCCAAAAACTGAAAAATCATCCATGAATACTTCCACGAATTTTTCCACCATATCGGTGAAAATAGCCATCATTCATCTTTGGAATGTTGCTGGTGCATTACATAGTCCGAATGGCATTCGCTTGATGGTGAAAGTGCCATAAGGGCAAGTGAAGGTGGTCTTCTCTTGATCTTCTAGGCATATGACAATTTGGTTGTATCCCGAGTAGCCATCTAGAAAACAGTAGTATTCATGCCCAGCTAACCTATCGAGCATTTAATTAATGAATGGGAGTGGGAAGTGGTCTTTGCGGGTCGCTTTGTTGAGTTTCCTATAATCAATGCATACTCTCCATCCCGTAATAGTTCGAGTAGGAATCAACTCATTCTTCTCGTTTTCTACGAAAGTCATTCCACCCTTTTTAGGTACACACTGAACTGGGCTGACCCAATTGCTGTCAGAAATTGGAAAAATGATACCCGCGTCGAGCAATTTTATGACTTCCTTCTTCACCACTTCTTTCATGATAGGATTCAATCTCCATTGCTGCTCTACACTGGGGCGGTGTCCATCATCTAGAAAAATTTTATGCATGCAAAAAGATGGACTAATCCCCTTGATGTCTGCTATGGTCCACCCGATTGCCTTTTTCTATTCTCGAAGGACTCGAAGCAATTTCTCTTCTTGCGTGCTGATCAAGCTGGACGATATAATCACTGGCAACGTCTCAGAATTACCCAAATAAGCATAGCGCAGATGCGCTGGAAGTGGCTTGAGTTCTAGCCTTGGTGCTTCCTCAATAGACGGCCTGGGAAGGGTCAGAGTAACAGGCCTCTCCAATTCTTCAAATTTTCTGAACTCCTGAATATAATTACAAGATATGTCCAGTAATTGCTCGATTTCCCCCATCATCTCATCTTCATTAAATTCCATATCCCCAATCAATATTCGTTCAATAGGATCAGCTGGACTCATGTAAGGCACTAAGGACGTAGAGACATTCTTCACTACTGAGATCATGGATAATTCCTCATAATGGGTTGGCAACCGGAGTGCTTTATAAACATTAAATACTTCTTCTTGATCACCCACTCTCATCGTCATTTTACCTTCACAGACATCAATAGTGGCGCGGCCTGTGGCTAGGAACGGATGCCCCAAAATAAATGGGACGTCCTAATCTGGCTCGTAATCCAGGATGATGAAGTCCGTCAGAAATATGAATGAGCCAACTTGGACTAGGACGTCTTCAATTACTCCCTCTGGGCGAGCCAGGGAGCGGTTAACTAACTGTAATATAACTATCGTTGGGCGTGGGTCACCCAACCCCAACTGTCTGAATACTGAGAGTGGCATCAAGTTTATACTCGCTCCAAGATCACAAAGAGCTCTTCCTACGGCGTGGGGGTTGCTTAGCTCTTGCCTCTTCAGCCGGCTTCTCAAATTCTTTAGCTTTCTCTGCTGTTGCCTCTATGGTGATCGGCTTTTCATTAAAGGTCCCTGCTTCTTCTTCTTAGACTCTACCTCTTCCAATTGTTGCCCGTTTCTCAATGATACATCATTCAGTGCCGCCCTTGGGTTTGCTTCAGTATCGCTGGGTAGAGCTCCAGTTGGTCGAGTATTTTGAGCCCCGGCCAGCTGTCCCAATTGGCGCTCCAGATTCCTCACTGTTGTGGTGAGGGTTTGATATTCTGTTCTGAACTGTTTATTGTCTTGCACCAGCTGTTTCAATAATTCATTCGTATTATCATCTGCCTGTGGAGGTTGCCTTTGCGGTTGATTATAATTCCCCTGCGCTCTACCTAGATTCTGCTGCTGTTGATGACCACCCCATGAAAAGTTGGGATGATTCCTCCAATTCGGATTGTAGGTATTCCCATATTGTGTGTTTTGATTCACTGGCCCCCTGTTCTGTTGTCCCACATAATATATGGATTCCGGATTTGTGGGGCAAATGTCACTTGTATGGTTGTCACCACACATCTCACAGCACAACGACATCTGTTGGACCTGTTGTCTTGGTTGAACCTACTGCATCGTCATTCTATTCATCTGATTGGCCAGTTTTGCCATTTCTGCTCTCATAGCTGCAAGGTCATCCAGTTCGATCAACCCAGCTCCTTTTTGTTTAATGGCTCTATGCGAGTCACCGTCCCCTTGCCAATTATGATCATTGGCCGTGAAATTATTCAGCAGTAGTTGGATTTCACTATAGGGCTTGGCCCTGCAACTGCCCCCGCAAGCTGAGTCGAGGTTCATTTTTGATGCTTCGTCTAGCCCATCAACAAAAGTATGTCCCAGGACCTCATCTGTCTTGCAATGGTGTGGACAATCCCTAAGTAGCTTCTTATATCTTTCCCATGCCTGTCGAAGAGTTTCTCCTTCCCGTTGTTCAAATCCCAGGATCTGGCTTCTTAGTGATTTTGTCTTTTTGGTTGGGAAGAATTTAATGAGGAATTTTCTGGCCAGGTCATCCCATGTGTAGATAGAATTCGCAGGCTCCTTTTGCAACCACTCCTTTGCTTCCCTCAATAGTGAAAAGGGAAACAATGTCAACCTCACATAATCTTTGGAAACGTTTGGATAATTATAAGTATCCGTGATTTCCAAAATATTCTGAATATGTCTTTGTGGATCTTCATGCGACAGTCCCACATACTGCCCCGTAGATTGGATCAGCTGCACCATGTATTGTTTTAGCTCAAAGTGCCCCGTGATTTCAGGTTTGACAATTGCCTGAGTCATGTTGGCAAGATTTGGTCTTGCAGCTTCAATCACTGCTCGTTCCGCATTACCCGCCATCTCAATTGGCTGTGGTTGAACAACAATGTCCAACTCTCTGTTAATTCTGGTTCTGGCTTCTATCTCCCTCCTTACTCTGTGTAGTGTTCGTTCAATTTCTGGATCGAAAGGAAGAAGGTTGTTTGCGCTTCTACTCCTCCGCATTCAATAGCTGAGCCTGTGTGTGCAAACAATGTAAGCCAAGCTTGAATAAATAACAAATATAAGCTAAAGTTGGTAAAGTAGCAGATTTTTAAGTCCCCGGTAACGGCACTAAAAACTTGTTGCTCCCTAACGCACACGCAAGTATGCGCGGTCGACAAGTAATATAAGATTGTAAGTCCAGGTTATCGTACCCACAGGGACTTAAATTAACTACTTACTAAAGGACCAATATTGTTATTTAAGCAAGCAAAATTCAAATTCAATAGATGGATTATTCTAAACTACAACTCTAATTTATAACTAGTATTATCAAAGAACAAATTAAGTGTTGTTTAATCAATGGGGACAAATATTCCAGGGTTGTGATTATTTCACTAATCCTTTTGTGTTCTAATTAACTTCCCGTTCATATAATTCATGTATGGTTGCTAATTAATCGATAAACATACTCATAGCCTTCTTCCAAAGTACTATTCGCCTATTCTTAATAAAATTAGCACCTATATTCCTATGGAATTAATCTATCAAGAACGCAATAAAAATACGATATTCAATTAAGCATGGTGATTAAGTATATGCCTATCCTAACCATGAATCCGCCCCCTTAAAAGGTTGAGAACATGCTTTCTTCAATTCTTCTCTAATCTAAACATAGTTTTCCCAAACATAGCATAGATAGTTGATAGAACCTAATTGATGGCCAAGCAATTAAGCAATTAAGCATAGAATTGAAGAAACAACCATAAAATCATGAATTATAATCAAGAAATTGTCAACTTCGAATCACAATATTCATGGCTAATCACAACCCTAGAACAAGGTTTGATTAGCCACTCATGTTCAAAACAATCAAAATATAGAATATTGAGACAACTATAAAAATACTAGACAAAGATGAAGAACTGATGATCCAAGCTTCTGTGCGATGTTCCGTAGTGTTATTGCCTCCCAAATCACGTTCTATATGTCCCTCTTGGGTTTGGATGTGTTTATATAGGTGTTGGGAAGGGGTAGGGTCAAAAATAGTAGACTTCTATACGGAATAGGACAGTTTCCGGACATCGGCGCCTTGGCTGGCGCTAGGCGCCCCCTAGGGCGCTGCATCCAGTGGCTTCTTCTAACATACTGCCTCCAGCGCCACAGGTGGCACCAGGCGCTGCCTGTGGCGCTCAATGCCTCTTCGTCCGCTTTTGTCTCGTTTTGGCTTGTTTCTTGCTCGTTTCGCCCCCAATTACTCCCGACTCATTCATACACATAGAAACACATTAATTTAACATGAATCGAAGCAATTAACATCCCAATTTCATAAAACAAAAGCCAAATATGAGGTGATTTACATAGAAATATTTATCTTTTACACCAAACATCACCATCTGTTATAGCATCCTTACCACGGCGTCATTGTAACATGTCCTCTTCTTCTTTATAAACAACTGGTATTTGAAGGGGAGTCGAAAATACCATTTGACTGGTTGTGCGAGGCTGCTCTAATTGTTCACAATACAATTCATCTTCCTCTCTTTCGACATAAATCCCCCCACGTAAGTTGAGCTCTAACTGTTGACGAGCTAACTTTTGTGCAAGCATTGACAATGGTTCATGCCTCTTCTTGGCAGTGTGCTTTTTTGCAGAAACTTTCTGCCTATGTTGCTGCTGCTGCTGCTGAGAATGTTCCTTCTAGTTTCCAGCTTTTGTAAGAGTTGTTGCAACCTGCTGCTGCTGCTAGCCAGTTTGTGTGCATGCTACTGTATTTTCCTTCGTCGCGACTGCATTCTGACGTTGTTCACTGGTTGTGCGCTGCTGTTGTAGCTGCTTTTGCTGTTGTTGATGCTGCTGTTGCTACTGCTGTTATGTGTTATTTGGAAGTGGTACTGATGTTGTGCTTAGTTGCTGTTGATTGTGCCCAGTTTTTTTAGGAGTTAGTTGCTGCTGTTGCTCTGTTTTTTTTTTTTTTGTAATTCACACTGCTCAATCGTCGAGTCCAATATTTGACTCTGTTGACTGTTGCTGTGATGTTGGTGTTGATTCTGCTGCTGTTGTTGATGTTCTTCAGTTGAAAGTGCTACAGGTGCACTGCTGCTGCATATTTGCTGCTGCTTCTGCCCAGCTCTTACATGATTTACTGCATTGAGTATCTATGGCGTGCTTGTTGTCTGCTGCTGCTGCCGCCCCTTTTTTGTAGGTGTAGCTGAGGCATGCTTTGACGTAGCTGACTTATTGGAAATGAATGAAGGTGCATTCAAATTAAGCTTGCTCTTACTACCAGTTGGCATTGAGGGTGAAACAAATCACCGCAGATCATCATCTTCACTCTCTTGAGAAGCATAATCCGTCGACTCCTCCTCGTTGTCATCCCCCCAGTCCTCATCTTTCTCATGCTCGAATTGATCAACCCAAGTTCTACACTTTGTTAAATAATCATGTTGACCATAAATCCCTTGCTGTTCCTTAACTCCAGTGGACAGCAGCAACTGCCCATAGTCACCTCCCTGCTCTCTAAACGAACCTTCCGACTGTGAAGGAATTTCAAAGACGGATGTGTTCAAAGAGACTAAAGGTTGTCCTACCATATTAGTATGCCTTAGCATAGCAGCCTGAGCATCATTTATAATCTTTTGAACATGAGGACTTGAAAATTGCAGCGTTGGAGAACTGAGATTGCCTGGTATCTCCTCTACTGAGTTGTTCTTTGAGGCATTATGGTGAACACCCAATACTTTAGCCAAAAGGTCAGTGTCCTAGTCTTCATTTCCTCGGCTGGGTCGCTGAACAATTTCTCTGGACATCATATTTTCATCTAAAGCAGTTACCTCAGATTGTCCATCCCTATCAAGTTCCAGAGATGCGAACATATTTGATCTGTTCACCAAAATGGGAGCACTTTGTCGAACACCTGCGTTCTGCATTCTTGGAGAGACAGTGTTCTTTGTATGAGATTTTCTGTGTGCCACCTCGTTCCAAATCTCATCCTTTTTATTGGTATGTTCTCCATTATCAGCGTCGACATTAATCCCAATTTCAGGTTCCCTAGGTATGGCCTCATGACCATTGTTTTTGTTGCTAATGTTCTGGTACTCAACAAGTGAACCAGTGTAATCCAACTGCTCCCCTTCAGCTGATACTTTGTCATGGTCTACATTAAGTTCATCATCATCATGTCTGGTATTTGTTTTTTGTCCCACAGCAGCAGGTCGATCATCGACAGCATGCATAGCATCAGCAGTAGCTTTGTGCATCCTTGCAAAGATCATTGAAACAGGAATATCTCTTGCAAGTTTGGATTGTCCCTTCACAACCATTATGGCATCATCAATCTGTTCACCTTGAATCAAAACATTGGAAACTTTTCTGTTTTCAGAAACACCATCAATGCACCTTCATGATTTACCTCATTATTATCTACACCTAACTGCGACACCTGGTGTTTACTGTTGTTGGCAAGTTTTTCTGGTATTTGCACCACAGATTTAGCTACTTTTTTACTGTTCAATAGATCTCTCGCATGTGCTGGTATTATATCATCCTTGACAGCAGTAGTAGTATTCCCAGCTACTTTTCGATATACACCAGTATTCAATGCAGCTGTATTGTGATAAAAACCAGCAACCATATTCCTTTTACTTGCACGATTAATCTCGTCACTGTGTACACCAAAATGCACTTTGAGCAGCTTTTTTGGCATTCAAAAGTTCTTTGCATCCCCTTTTAGTTGCTCAACATTACTCATATTTAGCCACTGACAGCTTGTGATCAGAAATTTTTGCAATGCCTTCCTCTCTGGATTTTATTTTCACGAATCGACAAGATTTTTCATCATGTCCTTGATGTTTGCAAAAAGAGCAATACTTTGGCAGATTGTCATAAACAATCTGTTGGTAATAAGCAATAGCTTTCTCAGTAGCTTTGCCGATGATGCGCAACTTAACCTTGTTCGGATGGTCGCCTAACAAATCGAGCAGAACCTTGACCCTAGCAGTGCTCGGTCTAGTTCTCTCTTGTGTTGCCTTGTCTACTGCAAGTGCTTTACCCACAGTAGAGGAGATAGACAGTAAGGATTTTTTTGCAAAGAAATTAGGTGGCAAGGATGGCAGTGAGATCCACACGACAGCCTTGGATGTTTCTTCTTTCGGATTGAACCTTTTTGGACTCAAGAGGTCCAAATAGGTGCTAAAAAATACTGGGAACTTCTTTAAGTATAGCGCATGTAACATACGATATACGTTAAAGGTCGTTTACCCCGTTAACATCTAGCACATGTAATACATAGGCTATAACTTTTAAAGTTAAACATCCTTCTTCTTCCTAAACGCGTTCCTCTCTCCCTCACCCCCTTTTCTTATTTTAAAATAGCCATTGGAGCCCACATTGGTGCACAAAAAACATGTGTAGCAAAAAAAATTGAAAAAAGCGAGATTCAAGATATATTCGTGGTGTAGAACAAGATTTGAGGTCGATTTGCTAGAAAGGAGGCATATATTCACATTCCAAAATTCAAAAAAAAGGTATTTCACTAAACTCTTTTTTTGTATAAATTGTTTACATTTTGTATAATTCATTTATATTAACTCATGCCCAAGTAATTTTGTCCCGACCCAAACTCCCACCGGAGCTGTGCTGGCACCTAACACTGCTTGCTAGTCAAACCAATAATTTCACAATAACTAATAATTGAAATAACAGAACTTAATGATCTCAACAACGGTAATACCATAAAATATCTAAAAAAAAACAGCAACAATAACGCAACTACAACCAACCCATGATCTGGTGTCATCGAGTACATGTGCACACAAAAATCTCAAAATACAGAGTCAATCCTCAATATAAACTCTCTGAATGATAGAACGTTGATAACAAAAATAAGCAAAAGAGAGTTTTAAGGTCCGCGAACGACGTAGCAGCTACCTCATAGTATCCCAAGCTAAAACCGGTGCAAACTCTAGCAATCACCACGCCTAGAAGTACCTGGATTTGCACATAAAGTACAGAGTGTAGTCTGAGCACAATTGACCCTATGTACTCAATAAGTAACAAACTTAACCTCGGGATGAAAGTAGTGACGAGCTCGGACGAAAGTCAATGTTCAATGTCAATAATCAATATCAACACATGATAAAAATGATGACAATAAATGTAAATAACCAAAGGTTATTATGTTTAGCTCGTTCACAAATACAAAACTTAGACATGCTTTCCAAGTATAACAGTCAAAGCCCAATCTTATACTAAAATCACTAAAACATTAATTTTTCAAGGAAACTATGATTTTTCAAACTTTCAACAGAGATAAGACATTTCAGTTACCATCTAGCATGAGGAAAATACATCTATATGCCTACATGTCAAATATATATGTCGAGTCAATAACGTCATGATGAATCCCACCAAGTACACTCACACTCAACACACTCATGGTGCCTGGTACAACTGCCCTTCACCATCATACACACAACTACAGTCAGCAATATGGCACCTGTGCCTGGCACAAATGCCCCTCACCAAAGCGCATATATAACCTTGTGCCTATGCTCATTGTAATATCAGACTCCGAAAGGCGGATCCTTGCCCAAGCGCTAATCAACGATCAATATAACTGTTGCGGCATACAACCAATCCAAATATCAATCTGTGCAGCGTACAACCCGATCCAATATAAAATCACAATATGGCTCTATGGCCCACATCATCATCAACTTGTCACGATCTAAAATTCCACCTTAAGGATTGTGAAGGCACCTAGTCTCTAAGACTAGGTAAGACTATCATACAACAACGACAGACAAAATATAATAACTTAATGTTAAGTAATATGAGAGCGTGGCCCAAAATATAGCCAATACAGTAATACAACAATAAAAAATTCCAATACCCGGTAATACAGAGTCATAAGTTCTACAATAAGTACATAATGAGTCCCAAAATACAATAGTGTTTTGGATATGATAAATAGTAGTAAAGAAACGATAGAAGGTGACGCCGAGGCCTGCGACCAAAATGACAGGTATACCTTGAAGTCTCCACAATATCCATCTCAGCTCACTAATGACCAGCGCGCTCCGAAGTACCTAGATCTGCACAAAAATGTACAAAAGCATAGTATGAGTACACCACGGTCGGTACACAGTAAGTATCAAGACTAACATCGATGAAGGAATAATGAGGTTCAAGTCAAGACAGTCACTAGTTAAATAACCTATGCAAAATTATCAAACGTTAGCAAGAAGAATAATAGAAGGCAATAACTATTAGCTCATCAGAACAAGTGATAATAATTTTATACAAGTAAATGCTCTGTTTTAACAAGTCATCAATAGGATCACACACATAAGACACCTCGTGTGTATGTTATCAAGTACCCTCGTACGGAAAAGACCTCATGTCACAAAATAATTCACACCGCACGACAAATACCTCGTGCCATAATATATACCATATCCGTATGGAAATGACCTCGTGCCACAACATATACCATATCTGTATGGCAATGACCTCGTACCATAACATGTACCATGCCCGCAAGGCAATGACCTCGTGCCACAACATATACCATATCCATGTCAATTACCAATAATATATTCTAGAGAATCTTATCAAAGATCAAATAAGGTAATACTTGATAACACCTCTATGTAGGTAAATCCAACTTGACAACTAAATCATCAAGTAGCAACAAGGCAGAGAGCGACAGGTTAGAAACCGCACAACGAATCATGTATAAATGCATGGCACACACAAAGAAGTCATAAGCACAAACATGAATATTCCTTTTCCACCAACACACAAATATAATCAATAAAGCGTCCCCAGGCCATCACATATCATCCCCACATAGTCACCTTTATCTCACCGCGTGTGTAATGATAAAGTAAATGCCAGCCTTGTTTCGTCACACACATTTTAATAATCATCCAACCTTGTCTCGCCACATGTGCAAACCCGATATAACCTGCCTTTTCATGCCACATGTGCAATATCAACAATAACAATAGCATGGCAGAAACCTCATACAAACACCCGAACAATCCGTCCAACAAGTTCACATGTACCACAATCATATCAACTTAGCATGCCAATAATTATCACCAAGATACAAATTAAAAATTTTCCATTACAGTGCACAAGGACCATTCAACGAGGATATGCGGATGAGTGTTCAACATATAAGCATGAAAGATAACTCAATCGGTAACAATCTTACAAATGCCCAACTTGGCCAACTTAGGAAAATTAAATCCTAAAACATGATCTCTAGCAGGGAACATTTATTCAAATAATTATCCAAAGTGAGAGAAACATAGTACAGGAACCTCTCAGTCCAAACAAGTCATTAAAAGCAGCCTCGGGTCAAATCTGATCATAAGCCACACACATGTTAGTGTACACACTCGTCACCTTGTATGTACGTCTTTTGCACATAATACAAATAAGCAATTAAGTCAAATCCTAAGGGGTACACATGGTTAGGCAAGATACTTACCTATATTAGGCCAAATCAACACTAAAAAATAGGTTTTTCTTTAAACTTTACCTCCGCTCGGCTCAAATATAGCCAAAAGTGACTTAATAATATCAAGAAACACAAGATAAACCAATTTCATTTCATAAAGTTAAGATTGTTATATAATTCCCCAAAATTCAAGAAAAGTCAACCCCGGGCTCGCTCGGTCAAAACCCAAGTCGAAGGTAGATCTTGACTACCCATAGCCCACCAAGTCCAAATATATGTTTGGCTTTCAAATTCGAGTCCAATTTGACTTTCAAATCTCCAATTTTTATATTTCAAAACATAGTTGAAAATTAAAAAAAAATTCCTTTCAAATCCCATGATTTTAATATTAAAATCCATAAGAAATCAAGTTAAAATATTGAAATTGAATCAAAGACACTTACCCAATAGCTAGATGTGAAAATCCCCTCCAAAAAATTGCCTCCCATCAAGTCTAGCGCTCAAAATGTGATAAAATGAGACTAAGTCCCGAAATCCCATCCTTTAAACCAGCTACAGATGTCTCATTTGCGACCTGGGATTTGCAAATGCGACCCACCGCAAATGCGAAAAGGGCATCACAAAAGTGGCCCCTGAATAGATCTGTAATTGTCACTAAAGCACATAAAATTTGCAAATGTGAACACAGGCACCTTCGCAAAAGCGACACCTTGGTCGCAAATGCAGTCGCCTCCCTGCCCAGGTGCCCATTGCAAATGCGATCAAAGAGTTTGCAAATGCGAACTCTCCAGCCCCCAGCCCACTTCGCAAACACAAGAAGAATCTCACAAATCCGGTGGTTGCAAATGCAACAATCTCATTGCAAATGCGAGAACAACACACCAGCAAAAACTGAACCTTACTCAAAACTCTCTGTAACGCGTCTGAAACTCACCCGAGCCCAAAGGGCTCCACACCATACATCCTCACAGGTACATAAATATCGTACGAACTCGCTCGCGCACTCTGATCATCAAAATGACATATGAAATCATGAATCAAACACTAAAATGCATAAAAATCTCCATGAAACTCAAGAACTTCTAATAACACAACCAAGCTTCTGATTCCTATCAAACTAAGTTGGAATGACATCACACTTTGCAGGGAAGTTCCAAATGACAAAGGGAACCCATTCCAAATCCTGAAACAAAAATTAGAACCCGGTAGGCATAAAATCAAACAATTGCCAAACTTAAAAAATTTCTAAACCTTCAAATTGCCAACTTTCGCAAAAAAGTTCCAGATCAACCTAGGAAGCTACGAATCCCTTTTCGGCATACGCCTCAGTCCAAAATCACCATCCGGACCTAATGGGACCATCTTTGAGATATAATATGCAATAATCAAACTTGATCAACTCTTCCAATTTAAAGCTTTTAAAATGAGAATCATTCTTCCAAATCAATTTCGAATCGTCCGAAAATTGAAACCGGCTATACATGCATGTTATAATACATTACATGAAGCTACTTGCAGCCTCGACCCACGACCGGTCGGTCTTTACATCGCTCAAGTCTCAATGGCTCACGTCTCGTAGAACTCAACTCAAACAGTATCACATATAGAAGGCATCATCATCATGTGATATGACATACAAATAAGGTACATCGACTGAGATATAACATGCAGATGAAGAATTATGAATGAGAATATGACTACAACCAAGGCAAACAGCTCAAACAACAAGAATAACTCTATCAGGTCTGAAACAATTAAGAACATAGCCTAGACATTATTTCTAACATGAATCATAGCTCAAATAATCAAACAAATAGAGAAAACATGGATATTACGAGGCATGAAAGCAAACTAGTCTCATAGTAGCCTGAAGCCTACCTAGATCATGAATACCCCGGTGTAGCACACACGCCCGTCACCTAGCACGTGCATCACCCCCAAGTATCATAGTTCATAGGGATAATTACCCTCAAACAAAGCTTAGATATGTTACTTACATCAAAGTGCGTGAATCAATACTCCAAAAAGCCCTTCCCATGCGAATCGATCTCCGAGAGACTAGAGTCTAGTCAAAACAACATAATATCATCAATAAAAGCCATAGAAACTATCCCAAATGATAAATCTATGATATTGAATCAATTATGCAAAGTCAACCCAAAAGGTCAACCCTGAGCTCGCACCCCAGAACTCGACAAAACTTACAAATTTCGAATACTCAAATTGACCCTCAAATAATCAATTTTTTCACTCTCCAGAACCATAGCAAAAAATCCCCAATTTATATCTTTAATTCACATAAATAGATGTAATTATCCATGGGTAATTAATCCTAACATCAAAATTAAGTAAAGTTTACTTACCTCTTCAATTGTAGTAAAATCCTCTCCAAATACCGCCTCTAGCCGAGCTCCACAACTCCAAGTAATGAAAAATGACCAAACCCTAGAATTCATATAGTCTGCACAGTGACTTCCGCATTTGCAGACAATCAGCCCTATCTGCAATCAATGGCCTGGACCTGCGATCCACACTTATGTCCCCGACCTTCCGCTTATGCGGACATCTAGCCGCACCTGCACATTAATGCCTTCCGCTCCTGCACATCAAACCTCGCAGAAACGACTTTGTTCCTGCACCCCAAATTCCGCACCTGCGGATACAGCTCCTCCAACCCAAATATCGCATCTACGCCTTCAAGGCCACATCTGTGGCGTCACATCTACGACCAGACTTCTTCAGGTGCGAAAGCATCAAGCTCAGCAAAACTTCAACAATGCAACACAATCCAAAATGATCCAAAATTAATCCGAAACACCCCCGAGCCCCTCGAGACTCAATCCAAACACACCAACTAATCCCGAATCATAACACAGACCTACGCGAGACCTCAAATCACCAAAAACAATATCAAAACCACGAACGGCATCGCCTCCTATATAAGGCCTCATACAGAGCCATCTAGATAATCGACTGTTAGCTATATTGTAGGCAAACACTGCTAGAGGTAGAAACTAATCCCGTGATCCCCCAATATCAATGGCACATGCTCACAACATGTCCTCCAATGTCTTAATAGTATGCTTGGACTGTCCGTCCATCTGGGTATAAAATGCTGTAACTCAGCTCGACCCGTGTGCCTAAATCACGTTGCACCGCTCTCCAAAAAAATGATGTAAAATGTGTGCCTCGACCCAAATTAATAGACACTGGCACACCATGAAGATGAACATTCTCCCAAATATAAATTCGAGCTAGCTGCTCTAAAGAGTAGGTGGTCATGACTGGAATGAAGCGTGCTAACTTGTTCAATCTATTCATAATAACCCACACTGCATCAAATCTCTTCCAGTCCATGGAAGCCCAACTACAAAATCCATAGTGATACGCTCCCACTTCCACCATAGAATATCTAGCCTCTGAACCTAACCACATGGTCTCTAATGCTCATACTTCACCTGCTGACAGTTCAAACACTGAGCAACATACTCAACAATATCCTTCTTCATCCTCTGCCACCAGTAGTGCTGCCTCAAATCCCGCTACATCTTCACGGCTCCTAGATGAATGGAATACCGTAAAATACGGGCCTCTTCAAGTATTAGCTCTCACAATCCATCCACATTAGGCATACAAATACAGCCCTGAAGCCCCAATACCCCTTCATCACCAATAGTAACCTCCTTAGCATCACTGTGCTGCACCTTGTCCCTCAAGACAAGCAAGTGAAGATCATCATACTGACGTACCTTGATGTGCTCAAACAAGGACGACCGTGAAACCACACTAGCGAGAAACCTGCTAGGATCCAAAATATACAACCTCACGAACCTATTAGATAAGGCCTGAACATCCAAAGCTAACAGTCTCTCCCCAACTACAATAAAAGCAAGACTACCCATGCTTTCCATGTTCATACTCAAAGCATCGGCCACTATATTGTCCTTCCCCCGATGATAAAGAATGGTGATATCATAGTCCTTTAGTAGGTCTAACCACCTCCAATGCCTCAAGTTCAGATCCTTTTGCTTGAATAACTGTTGAAGACTCCTGTGATTCGTGAATATCTCACAAGACATACCATAAAGATAGTGCTACTAAATCATAAGCGTGCGAACAATGGACGCTAGTTCTAAATCGTGCACTGGTAGTTCTTCTCATGGGGCTTCAACTGACGCGAAGCATAAGCAATCATTCTACCATCCTGCATCAACACGCACCCAATGCCAATCGGTTAAGCATCACAATAGACTGTATAAGAACCCAATCTCGAAGGCAAAACCAGAACTGGAGCTGTATTTAAGGCAGTCTTGAGCTTTTGAAAGCTCTCCTCACACCCATCAGACCACCTGAGTAGGGCAGATTTCTACGTCAATCTAGTCAATTGGGCTTCTCTAGATGAAAACCCTTCAACAAAACGGCGGTAATACCCAGCAAACCCAAGGAAATTCTAGATCTCCGTAGCAGTAGATGGTCTCGGCCAACTCCGAACTGCTTCAATCTTCTTCGGATCCACCTAAATCCCCTTACTAGATACTAAAGGGCCAAGAATGCCACCAAGTCTAACTAAAACTTGCACTTGGAGACTTTAGCATATATCTTCTTCTACCTTTAAGTCTGGAGCACAATCCTCAAATGCTGCTCAAGATCCTCCTGGTTGCGAGAATACACCAATTTATCATCAATGAAAACTATGACGAAGGAATTCACATATGGCGGAATTATGCTGTTCATCAAGTGCTTGAACGCTGCTGGGGCATTGGTCAACCCAAACAACATCACCAAAACTTATAACGGTCATAGCGGCTCTAAAAAGCAGTATTCAGAATATCTGAAGCCCTGATCTTCAACTGATGGTACCCCAATCTCAAATCAATCTTTGAGAACACCCTAGTACCCCGAAGCTGATAAAATAAGTCATCAATACACGGTAGTGGGTACTTTTTCTTGATAGTAACCTTTGTTCAACTGCGTGTAGTGAATGCACATCCTCAAAGAACCATATTTCTTCTTCAAAAATAGTACCAGTGCACCTCAAGGTGACACACTAGGCCTAATGAAACCCTTATCAAGCAACTTCTGTAACTGCTCCTTCCTTCAACTCCACTGGTGCCATGCGATATGGTGAAATAGAGATGGGTTAAGTGCCCCACACTAAATCAATACCAAAATCAATATCCATGTTGGGTGGCATATCCAGTAAGCCTACCGAAAACACATATGGAAACTCGCTCACTACCAGAACTGACTCAACGGTAGGAGTATCAACACTAATATTCCTTACAAAGGCTTCGTATGCCAAGAACCCCTTCTCAACCGTCCGTTGTGCCTTCAGAATACACCACCCTACTACAAATATGATATAGGGAGCCTCTCGACTCCAACCTCGGCAACCCCGGCATAGCCAACTTCACGGTCTTTGCGTGACAATAAAGAATAGCGTGATATGGTGACAACTAATCCATACCCAAAATCACATTAAAATCTACCATGATGAGTAATAAGAGATCAACTCTAGTCTAATAACCCCAATGGTCATCACACAGGATAACTAAAGAATCACGAGGCATATCCAAATAGCGAGAAAAGTATGATGACACATATGAATAAGTGGAACATGGGTCAAATAACACTGAAGCATCCATGTGGTACAGAAAAAAGATACTTGTGATCATGACGTCGGAAGTAATTGCCCCTGGCCTGGCGGGAAATGCATAGCAATGGGCCTATCCACAACCTGACTGACATCCCCCTCTAAGGCGAGCTCGTCCCGTGTGACCTACACGCCGAGCTGGGAGTGGATGGTGTAGAAACTAGTGCGGGAGCCATAGCCAGGCCTCCCTGTTGCACCGCTCCTCTGAGAAAATGGGGGCAATACCTCCTCACATTTCGCAACTACCTACACTCATAGCAACCTCGAACTGGGAATGATTGTGGGGCCTGAGTCAGACCCCGTGAACCAGAATAACAGCTGGAAGACCCGATACTGACAAACCTTAAACTAGTGGAGTGTGATAAGAGCTCTAAGCTGGAAGCTCACAGATCGACCTCGGCCTCCAAATGAGGCACCACTAAATCCTCCAAAATGACGAGGCCTCTTGTTAGAGGTTGTCTCTCTACTCTAACCTCTGATGCGCTCGATCCTCCTAGCGCTCTCTACACCCCGAGTAAAAAAAATATCATCCTCGGTCTTTCTGGCCATCCACAGCTTGATACCATATGTAGGACCATCTATAAACATATGCACCCTCTCTCTCTTTCAGTATGGATCAGAATCGTTGCATGGAGTGATAACTTCACAAATTTGGTCTCACACTGAGTAATGATCATGCTACCCTGTTGAAGGCACTCAAATTGACTGTGAAAGTCCTCTCTCTAAGTGAAGGGAATGAACTCCTCTAAGAAAAACTGTGAGAATTGTGCCCAAATGAGAGGAGGTGAACTTGCTGGTCTGCCCCAAACGTACTCCTTCCACCATCTCTTGGCAGAGCTATGCATATGAAACACTACGAAGTCAACTTTGTTGTACTCCATTATACCCATGTTCCACAATATCTCATGGAAACGGTCTAAGAAATCCTGGGGTTCCTCATAAGGTGTACCAACAATGCGAGGAGGAAACAACTCGGTGAACTTGTCCAACCTCTTCAGCCCCTCAGCAAACATCATGGGTCTTTCTTCGGGTTATGTAGAAATAACAGGCTAAACTGCCCCAATTGGTAGAACTGCTGGGGTCTGATACCCGTGAGTCATCTGCTTTGGATTGTGAGTAGCAGGAGTCTAGGATCCTCCCCCGGCCCGAGAAATAGCTAGAGGTACAAGGAATATATCGACCTGACCACAATCTCCATAAGACCAACCAAGTGGGCTAGGGCGTCCTGGAGTACTTGGGTAGCAATGAACCCCTCCGGGACCTAAGCTGGTCTTGCTGGCTTGATTGGAATAGGTATCTACTCCTCTTTCTCAATTTGGGGCTCAACATCAGGTTCCACTGCACATGTTCTTGGCTGAGTTCTGCCTCTACCTCTTACTATGCCTCGGCCCCGGCTTCTACCGCTGGTAGTGGTTGCAGTTTAGGGCTCTAGCTCCTGATGAGCTGAACGCGTCTTCACCATCTATGAGAGAATAGAAGAGTAAAGGCTCAGACTTTGGAATTAACAAATCTACATGACAAAAATGCAAGATAGTAGAGTTTGCTAATAGTTCAATAGCCTCTCAAATATAAGTACAGACGTCTCCGTACCGATCAGCAAGGCTCTACTAAATTTGCTTATGACTCATGAGACCTAGGCAACCTAGTGCTCTGATACCAACTTGTTACGATCAAAACTCCCATCGGAGCCGTGAAGGAGCCTAACACTGCTTTCTAGGTAAGCCAACAGTTTCACAATAACAAATAACTTAAATAATAGAACTTAATAATCTCAACAACGGTAATATCATAGTATATATATAAAAAAATAGCAACAAAAATGAAACTACTACCATCCCATGATCTGGTGTCAATGAGTATATGAGCAAAAGAGATCTTCAAGGTCTGCAAATGATATAGCAACTACCTCGTAGTCTCTACAAGCTGAAATCGGTGCGAACTCAAGCAATCACCACGTCCAGAAGTACATGGATTTGCACATAAAGTGCAAAATGTAGTATGAGTGCAACCAATACCATGTACTCAATAAGTAACAAACAGTACCTCGGGCTGAAAGTAATGACGAGTACGGATGGAAGTCAGTGTTCAATGTCAATAATCAATATCAACACATGATAAAAATATTGACAGTAAATGTAAATAATTCAAAAGTTATCATGTTTAGCTCGTTCATAAATACGAAAATTAGACATACTTTTCATGTATAACCTTAAAGCCCAATCTTCCGCTGAAATTACTAAAATATGAATTTTTCAAGGAAACCGTGATTTTCAAAACTTTCAACAGCAGATAACACAATTCACTTACCATCTAGCATGAAAAAATACATCGCTATGCCGAAAAGTTATATATACATGTCAAGTTAATAGCATCACTTTGAAATCACCAAGTACAATCAATTCAGCACACTCACGGTGCCTGGCACAAGTGCCCCTCACCATCACACACACAACCACACTCAGCACTGTACGGATGCCTGTTGATACCCAATTTTGCCCTCATATTTTATATTGCTTTTTAAATTAATTTCTTGCATTTTTTAAATTATTCAATATTTACTAATTATTTTTGAGTGATTTGAATTAATTATTTATAACCACATGCATATTGTATAATATTTTACTTTATTTTATATAATTATATTTGTATTTTTATACTATTTATACATTTTTGTAATGATAGTCAATACTTTATAATTAATTGCATTTATTATTTATTTGGGGTCAAAATAACTTTTTTATATTTTTACAATCTTCATTATGTTTAAAATACTTAGTTGCATAGATAATATTTTTATTTATTTATCTATTGATTAAGTTTATTTTTTTCTTAATTTCTTTTATTCAATATCTGGCCCAAATCAGGCTAATTTTTGGACCCAATTCACCAGCCCAGACCTCAAATTTTAGCCCAATACCAACAATCCATTACCATATACCTATCTCCTGACCCGCCCCATCTCTCTTGAATCCTGGTCGTTGATCTCAGATGATCAACGACCCATAAAAGCTCCGCTATTTTAATTACCAGCCTCCAAACCCTAATTCTCACTTGTCTCGCCATAGCCGCCCCCACACGCTCTCTTCTCTCTTAGAGACTAAACCCTAGCCGACTCGGAGTATTTTCCTTCGCCCTTTCCTTATACGCGAATCTCACTTACCTTATTTGTTCTTCTTGCTCAGTTAAGGTAACTTTCCTCACCAGTCCATCTATGGCAAGAACGATTCTCTTGAATCGAGTAGATACAGCTTCAACCCTATGAATTTGGACACGATCTTGTCTTTATACATCTTGAAAGAGGGAATATCCTCTTGATTATGGCATGTCTCCATTGATTTCTTCGTTATTAGGGCTTGTGAACGATTTGCCCTAAATCTGATTCCAACTAGGGTTTGAGACTTTTATCTCCTTTACTTATTCGGGTTTGCATGAGATCTTTTCTTTCCTTTTTATGCTTAATTTAATTATTTTCCAAGTTTGTTCTTCCTAATCAGTCACTATATAAACCCCTCCCCCAATTCCACTAAAATGGGCGAAAAATCATTATACTCTCTCATTCTCAATCACTTGATATTGTTCTGAAATTATTGGCTCTTGGCCGGCTGAAAGCCAAGGCCACCGAAATCTATTTGATTGACCTTCTCAGTGCTACACTGCCTAGGGCCGGGATTCATCTGAAACCCATGGGAACTTTGACGCACTGAGTTTTGGGGTTCTATTGCTCTCTTTTCCATTAAGCACTACTGGGATTGTTCCTCTTACTTTCTTGTTTGATTATTCGCAAATGGTAAGTCTCTTTGGCCACAAAAATTTCATTCTATTTGTTACATTATGTGTTTTGTATATTCATGCCTCTGAAACTTTCTATGAAACAATGTTCCACTATGCCACTTTGCTTTTAACTTTGCTTGCTTTGAGGCCTTCTTGTGTCTCGATAGTGAACTTGCTTGGATTCTAGTTGTGAGATGTATTTATCACATGTGCTAGCATAAATGATTTCTGGTTCTCCTAAACTTGTTTATTCTACTGTGTTATGTTGATACTTGAGGTTAATCCCGAGTTTGCCTCTCTGCCTTGTTCTTGATTATTTTGATACTCTAGGAAGTATTTTGCTAAGTCACTCATGCCTAACTTGCTGCCTTTCTGGGGTTCTACTATTCCCATTCTCATGTAATTTGTGTTTCCATTGTGTGTTTGTTTGACTTGATCAACTCTGTATTCTTCAGTATTAGTTAAAACCTTTAGAGTAAACCTTACAACTAGCCTTTTCCCCTATATGCGGTCAACTACTACTAGATTTGATGCCTGCTGTCCTACTTCTGTAATTGATATGTCTCTTATACTGTGACTAATGTTTTGCATGCTAAAGTTTTCCTCTATCCAATTAAGTAATTGCTTGACCATGAACTTGTTCTATTATAGCTTCCATATTAGGTATACCATGTAAAGGTTGTGCTCCACTATAACTCTACTAGTTTTTTCATGCTTCAACCTCCTGTTTAAAAGTGCTTTAGGCTAGTTCTGGCTATGCTTTCTTCGAAACTTCACTTGAAGTAGTATGCTATCTCATGTTGGTGAATCCTGTCACCTTAGCTTTGTTCCTAAAAAATGCTAGCATGAACCTGCCTTATGTATGCCCTATGAACTTGTCAATATGTTTTAGTGAAAACTGTTATTAGCTATAGCTTTGAGAATTCAGTGTGCAAACTTCAAAAGGCTGTTTAATTAATCCAGTTTATAGTTTGTTACTTGTATGGTTAAGTTTGGCATCCGGCTGGGTAAGTAAGTCATCTATTTTGCCTGGTTTTGATCCGTGTATGTTGTTGGATTTATACCTTGCAATTGTCTGTTGCCTTGGGTGAGCCTAGGATTTGAGTCTGCTGTTTGTGTAAAGAATTGGTCTACTAAAGGCCCAAAAGTGTCGCTGGGTTATTTTCTTTGGGCATGTAACTGTTTATTGGGCCTGTATCTGTTTCAGCTTGTAATTTTGGCATATTTGAGCATGTATTCTTCCATTTGGGCCAGTAATAACTTGTAACAACAGCAGCTGGGGGTCAGTGAAAGTTGGGTGGCTGGGATACTCTATCTTCGCATGAATGGGTAGAAAGCAACTCTATTGGGCCCTAATTGTTTATTTTCTCGCCAAGTCCATCTTTGGGAATTATCTGCACAATGTGTTGATTAACTTGTCTATTCACTTAGGAAGCATGACCTTAGGGTTAATATAATTTCTTAACTTGCAAATGTTGGCAAGCATGTCTATTGGGCCTGAAATTGGATTTGTTGCTCTTAGGTATCATGCCTATAGGAACTCAATGCAATGGCTGGAAATGCATGCTTTGATGTACTTCTTTCAATCACGTGACTCATCTAGCAACCATGTCTATAGGACCTCAATTTGATTAATCAAAACTTCCCTTGTAGCTATTCTTATCACATAGCCCGCCGAGACAACATGCCTATAGGAATAGAAAGTACAAGTATGTGTTCTTAACTATTTTGCTGCCCAAATACCAACTGTTTAAAGAGCATGTCTATAGGATGTTACTATTTGCCTAGAAAACATGCCTATAGGAGCAAAAATGAGTAATTCTACGCCTCTAATAGCTTCATTGCCCAGACGCAAAATAATGTAGAGATCATGCCTATAGGATCCTTAATAGAATTATGTATTAAAATCAAGCGCTTTGTCAAGACAATATGCCCAGAAATACTACCTATAGAGCTTTATGTCAATTGTTGAATCATTCAATCACATAGAAATCATGCCTATAGGTCTTGAACAATTTAATACATCCTTGACTCCAGGCCTGTTTACCTGCTGCTACCTGCCTAATAGTCTGAATGTTGCTCATAACTTTCCACCTACTTGTATGCATGCTGTTGCGACCAAACGCACACGCAAGTATACACGGTCGTCAAGTAATAAAGTGAGTAAAAGTTGGAAGTCGAACCCACGAGGACTTGTGATCAACTATTAACTAAATTAGATTATCCTAATTATCTAAACTAGGATTACCCCAAAAGTATTTGAATCGTAACTAACTAAAATAAAGAAAAATAAATAGTGAACTATGAACAAAAGAAGAGCAGATTTTAATGTTATCAATGCGATGAAAACAATCTAGGGTTATGGGATATATAACAATCCTATTGTATTATTCAATTGAATTAAATAATTAATTTATTTAGTTTATTGGTTGTATGGATTAATATTGCTCATAAGAATCTGTCTTACTCACCTAATCAAGATAACCCAACACCTTTATGTCTATAGAGTTAGAATCAACAAGAATGCGTTCATACTTCTCGTATAATAACCAAGCAAGGCAATTAGCATATGTCTATCCTAACCATGAATCAATTCCCCGATGCCCGAGTTCAAGAACATGCTCTACTCAATCCTATGTGCAACCTAGAATTTCCAATTTCGAGTTCAACTCTATATTCGTAGATATTATTTAATTGGTGATCAAACAATCAAATAATTAAGCACATGATTGAATAAATAAACCAATACGATAAACTAAGAAATCAAAATTAATATCCAAAAAAAAAATCATCATGAAAGAACCACAACCCTAGAACGTGAGATTTAACTTCACATAGACATGGTAGCCAAACAACAATCATACGAAGAAACATAAAAATTACTAAGTTTGGCGGAAGAAAGATGAATTCTAATGAGTCCGGCCTCCACGACGGCTCCGTGCTCTCCCTTGGTCAACAGTCACTCTCAAAAACGTCCTATCACCTCCAAAATAGGCTTAGGATCCCTTTTATACGAGTTGGGGCCATCTTAGGTTGAAATAACCAAGTCCCCGACGAAATAGGACAAGTTCCTGTCATCAGCGCCCAGGGTAGCATGGGACGCTAGCCCTGGTGCTGGAAATTTTGTGCTTTTGGAAACTGCGCCACAGGTAGTGCCCCACGCTAGCCTGGGCGCTACACTGTGCCAATTTTCCAATTTGTTCTCTTTTTGCTTCAAATTGTGCACCTTCGTCCCACTTTTCCTCCGAATGATTTCTCCACATAAAAATACCATGAATTAGCATAAATTATTACATTACACATCCAAAATTTACGAAACATAAGCAAAATACGAGGCAATATGGATAGAAATATACATACTTTAAGCCGAATATCACGTGCGTATGTGTCTATATGAGGAGGCCAACTTGAGCCCTTAAATGTTGATTATGTATAGTATTAGTTGTTTTGACTACGCGCCTAGATTTATCATTTTGAGCAGCCTAAGGAAGTCTAAAATTACCAAGGTAGTATGTCCAAAGCCTCCTGGACCATAGGCATGGGACGGGTAAAGTACAGATAGGACACGATTTAGAATTGAACTAGAACACTCTTAGGTAAGCAACTTCAAGATAGTAATTGGGTAGCAGGAGATGATAGCCTGTACCCGCTCAATAATATGAGCAACCCTTACACTTAAGGGAGTTGCAAAGTATTATTTATGTTGCACGGGGTGATCCTTTAGGCTAAAAAACTTAGGACCCCCCATAGTTACTATTTATACACATATTTATGCAAACTTAGATCAAACTAGGATATGTCTTGTAATCTTCAAAGGTTGTATTAATTATAACCCACTTCTTTCACATATGCAGTCTCCTTAATATTTGTTTCACCTTGTAATTGGATGGTTTGGACTCCTTGTTACATATTTACATGATAACATAGGATAACTATAGTTCAATAATCCCCACACAACGTAAAATTTGGCTGGGACCCTGAGTTGTGGACCTCGAAGAGCACCTCACCTTCTCTTTGAGGTAATTTGAGCCCTTACCGATCTTTGGCGACACAAACTAGCAAAAATAGAGTCATTCACAAATAAGTGTCCTAGCACACCTAAAAAATCGTTAGGTGACGACTCTTCTCTTTTAATACTATTTCAAGAGTTGTCACATGTCGAAACATGCTTTCGCGAGAAAACGGGGCGTGATCGCATGGCGACTCTACTAAGGATATACTTAGGCTCTTACCATAAAGAATTTTCACTTGTGTGGATTGTTGAATTATTTGACTTTTTTCATGTACATCCCTCTTCCTACCCCTTCTACTTGCTTGAAATTACTATATCTTGGATCTCCCATCCCTATCTCCTTTATTTGCTTCATCTAATTATGTTTCTCGAATTTTTGTGAACTATGCTAAATCTTCACTTTGGTTTTTCCGTTTTCCCTTCTTTCTATTGCTTATTTTATCACATTATTTACTGCTCTTTTGAGTTTTCACCATACAAAATATCTACATGTTATTATTTTCGCATAAGCATGCTTTCAATATCATACTCCACTCGTGCCTATTATCAACATATCAGCGCGTGTTGAGTGCCCGCACTTTCCTAAAATATCATTTTTAAACCAGAAAGGCTTATTAGCGATACACTAGTCGAATTAGCAGTGCGGTCGACGGTCCCGTGCCTTTCCCTCTCAAGTCGTCCGCTTGAGAGTATCAGTCTACACCTTCTAAGAAACCCCACTCTGATTTAAAATGTACATGCATTATGTCAAAATCTAGTATGGATTAAAACGCCAATGACACATTAATCCGTTTAGATAAGCCTTGTCCAAGGTTCAAAGGGATTTATAAAGTCCCAAAGGACACAATCATGTTATGTTTATTACTTGGAGAAAATGTGCCAACATGTTGACCGTTATTGCGTAAATTATCAAATCTGGAGGGGTAAAAGGGCTAACCTTTTATTTAATTGAATAAAATGAGGCACAAAATTCCTAGGTTTGGCATGTGCAAGAATATCTCACCTGTGCTTATTGATTGATGGAATGACCTTGTGCCTTGTGATTGAAACCATGTAAGGAGAGTATTGGGTAATTTACCGTCATTGCTGAACATCCGGCCAAACGGAGAATTAATTGAGGTAGCCACTATGTTATGGGATGAGAAGAGAGCTGTCTTCTGGTTCGACAATATAGAGATGACTCCCTTTTAGAAGAAATTGGGGGTTTTGCGAAACTTCCATGGGATAGTCCGGGTCTATTAGTGCCAGAAAATTGCACCCCACGCAGTTTTTTGAAGATGCTTGGGTTCAAAAAGAATGACGAGTTGTGTTGCTTGAAGAAATCCCATATTCCTTGTGAGTTTCTCAATGAACGGCATGGACATAGAAAATCTTACCGTTTGCATCATGAGTAGTTGGATATCACTTCTTTGGGATGGGTTCATCGTCGAGTTTATGTCTTCATAGTCTGCTTTCTGGGTTTGCTAATTTTTCCGGTGCAAATAGGGAAAATTCACAGTCGTTTGGCCATGGTCGCCAGGTCATGATGGAAGGATCAAGGGACAGAGATACACTATCATTCCTATGATACTAGGTGAGATGTACTGAGCCTTGGATCGGTGCAAACATGGGTTTGGACATTTTAAGGGTTGCAATCTTCTACTACAGGTTTGGCTGCTAGAGCATTTTCAAAGGGGAAACTACCGTCAGGAGCTTTTGCATAGACCATTGAATGACTATAACTAGTCATCATCCAAAGAATATGACATTTGCTCCGGATAGGTTTGCTAAGCCTGCGAATGCTGAAGGGTGGGTACATTTCTTTAGTAATCTGACTGATGAACAATTGCATTGGATGTTTAAGTGGTTTCCCAACAAAGAGTTCATAATTAGGTCCAAAGGGACAACTCATTTGGTGTTGATTGGGTTACGAGGCATTTACCCTTACACTCCTATAGAGTTAATAAGGCAAGCTGGGAGGAAGCAGGTAATACTTGGGATTTCTAATATGACTCAGTATACGGCAAACTTCAAAGGGGACATTATTTCGTTCAAATTTGAGGCCCAACACATGTGGAACCAAAATATCATTGTAGATGGAGAGACTATCGAGCCAAACAGGTACCACGCCAGGCATATGTATTACTACCTTTCCTGGCTAGAGGATGACAAAACCGGTGACATCAAACGAGGAGTCAATCTAAAAGATAGGATCATAGATGAGGCAGCCGAGGCTCAGGTAAAGTACAAGAGATTATGCAAAAAAGTGTTTGAATCTGAGGCCAAGCATTTGGAATAACATAACATAGACATGGAGGTAATAAAAGAATGGAAGGAAATTGCGAACAAGTCGTTAGAAAGGCTGGAACACTTAGAGAAAATGGTGATGGAGCTGGAAGGAAATATGAGGAAGAGGCTTTGGCACTGCCAAGGTATGGGCTACGGCAAAGGAGGATAGTTGGCGATGCCATACTTGCTGCTCGACATGCGTGACCTTGGGAGTGTGAGTGATGGGGCCAAAAGGGCAAAGCAAGGAATAGGTATTTCTGGGACCAAATAGATTAGGAGGAAGTTTTCTTTACTGTTTTCTAGTTAGACTTCGTTAGATTCAATGTAATAAGGCTTCATGCCAATACTGACTTTATATTATTATTTCAGTTTAGTAAAGGTTTGGTTTGATTATTTTTCACATTAATGGAATGAGGTAACATTGGCATAAATTTTCTCCAAGTCTACTTGTCGCTTAGCCTACCTCGGGCACAACAAGGTCCCAAAATTAGGACGCGAACTATTCCACGCCTTATGTGCTACTTGCTTAAATATTGCAAACACTTTTTATTCCATCTTACTGACTTGGCTACCTTTTGTTTTTCTTCTTTTTAATTATTCACATTCCCAAAGGTTGGTTCGTGCATTCTGGCATCGTTAGCATATCACACCAGATCCAGAGGTCCTTTACCTCCTCCTCTACCTAAAGACATCAAAAGCAAAGGAAAAGGAAAAGGAAAGATGGACGATTTGAGTGGTAACCTAAAAGACAATGCTACTATAGCAGAGAATGTAGAGACTTCAGACGGAAGAAGTACACCTGGAAAAAATGAATTGGTTCTGCGGTTAGAACAGAAGATTTTGGAGTTACAAGGCGAACTCGAGAAGGTCCAAAATCTCGCCAACCTATCCCTTACTTTGAATGTCCCCGACATCAACAATCAGAACACCGCCCATAGCTCCACAAAATCCTCCTGCAATGCATCAATACCACAACCCCGCCCCCCCCACAAAACCTTAACCCTCTATCGTTACAAACTCCTCAGCAACACCACCATAATACAACCCAGTATTCACAAACGACTACCTATCATACTCCTTAGAATGCGCCACAACCTACTCCCAATCAACCTCAGACCTCAGTCAATGATCACCCATGCACGCAAGTCCCAGGAACACACCAAGCAACCCAATATATGTGGAGACCCTACCAGTCACCCTACAACAAACACTATACATACCTGAACCAACCAAGAAGGACATGCTTATCCGAAACATGGCTGAAGAATTAAAGAAGTTGTCTGGAAGAGTTCAGAGCATTGAGGGTAGAAAGGGTGTTGAAGGATTGAATTATGAAGACTTGTGTATCCAGCCAGACGTAGAACTACCGGAGGGTTACAAACCTCCTAAGATTGAGATGTTCAATGGCACCGGTGAACCCAAGGTGTATTTGAGGACTTACTATGATAAATTCATAGGAGTGGGCAAGAATGAGCAAATCTGCATGAAACTGTTCATGTGAAGTCTCACTGGGGATGCTTTATCCTGGTACATCCGTCAGAATCCAAAGAAATGGTATAACTAGGTAAGTATGTCATCCAATTTCATGGACAAATTGAAGTTCAATACAGAAAACGCGCCAGATGTTTTCTATATCCAGAACCTCAAGAAGAAGCCAACAGAGACCTTCTGTATAACCCGTTGGAGATTAGAGGCCGCCAAGGTGAGGCCGCCACTAGAAGAGGAACAAATGAATAAATTTTTCGTTAGAGCTCAAGATCCATAGTACCATGAGAGATTGATGGTTATAGAGAATCACCAGTTCTCCAACAATATCAAGTTGGGAGAAAGAATATAGGAGGACATCAATAGTGGTATAGTTACTAACCTTGAAGTGCTGCAAGCTACAAACAAAGCCTTAGAGTATGGGGTCATTTCAAAGAAGAAGGAAGTGGGTGCCATGATGGTAGCCCAAGGCCTTGAGTCTCCTCTTATCTATCAGACACCTCCACTAGCATATCAACCCTCACCTCCAAAGTACCATTACCCTGCCACTACCTATCACACATACAATACCCAGCCAGCATACTACCACTCATCTCCCCCAACCCGTCAGAATTACCCAAAACCCCGACCAAACTTCGACGGCGGAGCTCCTAGATTATACACCCTTATCGCCGAGCCTATAGCTCAGTTATACGAGAGACTGAAGGCCACTTGTTATGTCACTCCCATTCCTGCAACTGTTATTGAAAACCCTTCTCAGTGGGTCAACCCCAACAAGACTTGTGCCTGTCACCCAGGCATGAAGGTACATACTATCGAGGAATCATGCATGTTGAAACATAAAATACAGATATTGATTGACACCAAGGTTACAGGCGAAGGAATCTGCACCAAATATTTGCAATAACCCCTTTCCTGATCATAGAGGTGATGAGTGAATATGATCAAGACTGATAAAGAATGGGACCAAGAAGGATCCATCGTTCTTATCTGAGAAGGACATGCTCCCAAGAAATCTCTTGTCACACTCTCGCCGATTGTGGTGCAGACCAAGGTACCTTTCGAGGTTGAGGTAGATACACCCTTCACTGTGATGGTATCTCCATCATCGTCCTACAAGTCTGACGTTGTTCCATGGGATTATGTAGCATAAGCAAGGAGAAAAGGAAAAGACAATACGGAAGAGACGGGTGCCACCCAGGGGATGACCAGAACCGGCAGGGTCTACACACTGGAAAATCTTGGAGGAACGAGTAAGGAAACTGCACCAAAACCACCTATTGTTGAGACATGTGCTTATGATCTTCTGAGGAAGGTATAGACGAGGGAGTACTTTGTTGTTGATCACCTAAATATCCATCCTGTCATTGTTACAAAATTTAGATGCACACAAGAACGCCTTGAGAAGGTGTTGAGTGAAGATTACGTACCTGCTGGTATCACTAGTAAAGAGATGGAAAACAAGGTGAGACAGGTGCTGGAGAGTCACAAAATTACTTTCCATGAAGATGAGCTGTCACCAAAAGGATTGAGTCATAACAAAGCATTGCACATCACTGTGTAATATGAAGATAAGTTCATAGCTCAGGTTTTGATTGATGGGGGTTAAAATCTAAACATATGCTCTCCGACTACTTTGAAAAGATTGAGCATAGGTATACCAGAGATACGAATGGGAAGCATAAACGTTAAAGCATTCGATGGGTCTCAAAGAGCTACTATTGGAGAGATCAACCTGGATTAGTAGATGGGCCCAACTTGGTTTGATGTCGAATTTCAGGTGCTGGATATATCCGCTACCTATAACTTGTTGTTGGGAAGACCATGGATACACGCAGCTGGGGCAATTTCTTCTACTCTGCATCAGGCCATGAAGTTTGAGTGGAATCACCAAGAGGTAGTTATCCATGGGGATGGAAGTAATCCTATCTATACCAACCAGACTATGCTAGCCATTGAGAATAGAATGAAGTTGGGAGGAGAAACATTCTACAACATTGATCAGGTAAACACAGTTGAGAAAGGATAATGGTGCATCGACAAGGTACAGCGATAAGGCACTAGCATGCTGCTGTGGTTAGGGTATGAACCAGGCAAGGGTCTTGGTCCTAATTTTCAAGGAATCACAGAACCAATACGATCACAATATCATGGCACGACCATTGGTCTCAAATATGAATACACTGTGCATGAATATAATGATTGGACACCACTGTGGCGTGACTTCTACTATCCATTGGATCAACCCATACCACTGCTACACTAAACATTCCGTCAGACCGATGTGATTCGGGGTTCAGAAGAGGACGAGGTCTTAGCCAGCATGAGGAACCTATTTCTGAACAAGGAAGATATGGACTGCAATGCAATCTTGGAGGAGGAGGAGGAACATACCATCCAGACGGTGCGAGATGGAGCTGTTCTCAGGAATTGGACTGCTGCGCGATCCCGGGCTCACTGACCACCTGGGTAGCTTTGAAAGAGCTAACATGATTTCCTTTATGATTATTTTATGGTTAAGACATTTTCAGTATTCTATTTTTAAATAATTACTCGAGACATCAAGTCGTGTTTGTTTGACAAATTTTAAGTTTTAATTAATGCATCATTGCTTTTCGTTTATTTATATTATTATCTTACTATGTTCTTTTAAGCATAATTATTACCTATCCTGTTGAATCTACGACTGTGACATGTAATGAGACAACGCAACATGAGGAGAGTGATTCAAAAGATTGGGAAAATGATGTGATACCTGCTGAAATTGTCAAGGAAGTAGAGGATTTTGAGAACAAACCAAAATCCAATCTAGAAGAAACTGAGGCAGATAACTTAGGGAATTTTGAAATAGTCAAAGAAACTCGCATTAGCATTCATCTGTCACCATCAAAGAAGGAAGAGTATATCAGATTCTTAAGGGAATATGAGGACAATTTTGCATGGTCCTACAATGACATGACGAGATTGAGCACATCCATAATGGCCCACAAGATACCTACCAATCCTATGTATCAGCCGATAAAGCAGAAACACAAAAAATTCAAGCCAGACATGAGTTTGAAGATAAAAGAGGAAGTTACCAAGCAAATCAAAGCCAAGGTCCTTCGGGTGGTCGAGTATCCAATATGGCTAGCCAACATTGTGCCGGTACTAAAGAAGGATGGGAAAGTCAGGGTGTGCATTGGTTATTGAGATCTGAACAAAGCAAGTCCTAAGGACAATTTTTCGCTACCCAACATACACATATTGATTGATAACTGCACCACGCATGAACTCCAATCCTTCGTGGATTGCTTCGCAGGATACCATCAGATCTGGATGGACAACGAGGATGTAAGAAAGACAACCTTCATCAGACCTTGGGAAATATACTGCTAAAAGATGATGCTGTTTGGTTTGAAGAATGCTGGGGCGACCTACATGAGGGCCATGACTACTCTTTTTCACGATATGATACACAAGGAAATAGAGGTGTACGTGGATGATTTCATTATTAAGTCTAAGAAGAGTTCGGATCACATAGCAGACCTGAAAAGTTTTACGGCCGACTACGGAAGTTCAATCTGAAGTTGAATCCTGCAAAATGTGCTTCCGGAGTTATTGCTGGGAAGTTGTTTGGTTTCATCGTCAATCGTCGCAGCATTAAGTTGGACACATCAAAGATCAAAGCTATTCAGGATCTTCCAACACCGAAGAACAAGAAGGATGTAATGAGTTTCTTAGGCCGTCTCAATTATATTAGCCAATTTATAGAACAGTCGACGGTAATATGTGCGCCAAACTTCAAGATGCTGAGGAAGGATGCTGTGACAAGTTGGACTGAAGAGTGTTAAAAGGACTTTGATAAATTCAAGGAGTATCTATCCAAACCAACTATGTTGGCCCCACCTGAATTCGAGAGACCTTTGCTACTATACCTGTTCGTGTTGGATGACGCCTTTGGTTGCGTTTTGGGACAACATGATGAAATCGGAAGGAAAGAACAAGAGATATACTATTTGAGCAAGAAGTTCACACCTTACGAAACTCGGTAATCTTTATTGGAACATACCCAGTGTCCCCTAACATGGATAACCCAGAAGCTGAGATATTATTTCTGTGTATATACAACAAACTTCATATCAAGGATGGATCCACTAAAATACATCTTTCAGAAGTCTATGCCTACGTGCTAGCTAGAAAAATGGAAAATACTACTAAGTGAGTTCGACATCATCTATGTGACTCAGAGGGCATTTGCCGATCACCTGGCATAGAACCTCGTGGACGGAGAGTACGAACCATTGAAGACGTATTTTCTCGACGAGGAGGTATCTTTCATCGGGGAGGATATTGCTGAAGCGCACGACAGTTAGAAGATGGTTTTTGACAGAGCCGTGAACTTTAAAGGAGGGGGCACTGGAGCTGTCTTAGTATAAAAAATCAGTCAACATTATCCGATATCTGTCGAGCTCCGGTTCCCATGCACCAACAATATGGTGGAATTTGAGGCTTGCATTTCGGGATTCAGATTGGCCATGAACATCAATAATTAGGAATTGCTGTTAATCAGATATCTAGATTTGCTAATACTTCAGGTCCTCGGAGAATGGTTCACCAAGAACACCAAGATATTGCCATACCTACACTGTGTTCAAGATTTGATCAAAAGGTTCACAAAGATAGAGTTCAAACATGTTCCTAGAATTCAGAACGCGTTAGCGGATGTGCTGGCTACCTTGTCTTCCATGATAAAACATCCAGACAAGAACTACATTGATCCCATCCCAATAGAAATCTGTTAGCAACTAGCTTACTATGCTCATGTTGAAGAAGATTTTGATGGGAATCAATGGTTCACGATAATAAGGAGTATTTGAGGAGAATACTCGAAAAATGCTACACATACCTAGAAGCGCACACTTCGGAGACTATCCAACCACTTCTTTCAAAGCAGAGGAATTCTATGTAGAAAGACTTTTGACTTGTATCTGCAAAGATGTGTCGATGCCAAGGAAGCACCGTGGTTGCTCGAAGATATACATACTGGAACTAGCGGACCTCACATGAATGGGTTTATTCTAGCCAACAAGATATTAAGGGCAAGATATTTTTGGATGACTATGGAGACTAAATGCATCAAATATGTACAGAAGTGTCACCAGTGCCAGGTACATGCTGATATGATACTAGTACCACCTAATGAACTCAATGCGACAAGTTCACCCAGGCCTTTCTCTGCTTGGGACATGGATGTCATCGAACTGATTGAACCCGCCGCTTCTAACGAACACAGATTCATCTTGGAGACCATATATTACTTCACAAAATGGGTTGAAGCCGCTTCCTATAAAGATGTAACTAAGAAGGTCACAGAAAACTTTGTCTGGGATCGTATCATTTGTCGATTCGGAGTACCTAAATCAATCATTACCGACAATATTGCCAATCTCAATAGTGATTTGATGAAATTCATATGTGAAACATTCAAAATTAAGCGCCTGAACTCTACAACATATAGGCCACAAATGAATAGAGCTGTAGAAGCCACCAACAAGAACATCAAAATGATATTGAGGAAGGTGGTGTACAACTACAAGTCGTAGCATGAGAAGCTACAGTTTACTCTGCTCGGGTACCGCACCACGGTCCATACATCAACTGGGGCAACTCCCAATTTATTAGTCTATGGTACTGAAGTCGTTATTTCTGCCGAAGTTGAAATCCTTTCCCCGAGAATCATACAGGAAGTCGAGCTTAGTGATGCAGAAGGGGTACAGAGCCGGTATGAACAATTGGCCCTCACTGACGCTAAGTGGATGAACGCAGTTTGTCATGGTCAACTATACCAGAATAGAATGGCAAGGGCTTTCAATAAGAAAGTTAGACCGAGATAATTAGTACCGGGGCAATTGGTGTAGAAGAGAATCTTTCCACATCAGGACGAAGCAAAAAGAAATTCTCACCTAACTTGCAAGGTCCTTCCATAGTCCATCGAGTACTGTTAGGAGGAGCACTCATACTTGCAGAAATGGATGGAGAGATATGGCCAAAACCTATAAATTCAGATGCTGTCAAGAAATATTACGTTTGATATTGTATTTGCATTTTCTTTTGATGTAACATGAATTACACTTGACCTGATTCTTATTTAAGAGGGGATACGTAGGCAGCCCTATGGGTTCGGTGACATTATAATAAAATACTCATTCCGCTCTACTATCAGAAACTGGGGCAAGATTTCGAGTTTAATCAATCTCATTACGTCAAGGATCACCAAATGAGTATCGTCGGAAGTATGCGTCAAAATGGGGCAGAATTTTGAGGGAGTCCTCAAAATTCCAATATAAGGATGTCACAATGTCTCAGATTATGTCACGACCTATGATTCGACTCAATTATTTGTTTTTGTGCATTATCTTTAAAACCACTGCCTTTCTTACAAATAAATTATTGAAAATGCATATTTTAGAAATCCTCATTTCTATAATAGCCGGATGTTACACAGGGTGACTCTAGCGAGGCGTTAAGACAGGGGAAACAGCAAAATGAAGAATCAAAAGCACGAACCTCCCTCC
>MCJB01028968.1:4742-69384 GCA_002018475.1 Nicotiana obtusifolia | reverse complement strand
TTTGTAACTAATTCTTCTCTTCCATGGCTCCCAAACAATCACCTGAAGGTAAGGCCTGCATTATTGGTTTCAATCGATTGACAACATCTGCAGTCCAACATTTGGTAACTGCTTGGTGCAGTGTGATTCCCTCCATGCCAATTCCTGCATTACCAAGGAAATACCCCCACACTTTGTTTGCAGCATAGGATGTGAAGAAAAGATGTTGTCTTGTTTCTTCTTGTGGCTCTGCACAACAACAGCATTTAGAGGTCATGTGGTAGCCTAGTTTTTTGAAGAAGTCATTAAGTGGTATTCTGTTTCTCCATAATTTCCACATGAAGAAAGCAACCTTGAATGGCAGTCCTTTCACCCAAATGTTCCTGTAGGCATTATAAGGATGTTGCCTCTTTCTCAAATATTCCCAAGCTGATTTAACAGAGAAGTCACCTCTGGTTTCTAGCATCCATACAAGTTTGTCCAGTGCATCAGTGGAAGCTGGTGGTTTAATGTTTACCAATATGTGTGCAGCAAGTTCAATTGGCAGTATCTCTCTGATCTTCTCCTCATCCCAGTGACCTTCATACACCATATCCTGAATGTTTTGTATAGTTTCATCACATATAAAATCAGGTGGGGTGACAAAATATTAAGCTCCCAATCCAGTCCAGTTTTCAAACTAGAATAAAGAACATCCCATCTTAGGTTGCCAACAGATTTGGTGTTCTATAATGTTTCTGCAGTCAATCATTTTCCTCCATATGTGAGATCCACCTCTCCATGATACTATTATAGGATTGAGTTTTTTGCAGTACTTTTGGCACATAAATGCACTCCACTGACTTGGTTTTGTTCTAAAGTTCCACCATAGCTTGCAAAACAATGTTGTAGACATGTCATGTAGGGATTTGAACCCTGCACCACCTTCCTCACATGGCAAGCATAAGGTGCTCCATGATGCCCAGTGCCTGCTTGGGTTTCCCACAGAGTTACACCAAAAGAATTGTGCAATTATCTTGTGTAGTTTATCGATCACACGGGCTGGAAGGTTTATTGCAGAGAGGAGGATTATAGGCATGCTTTGTAACACATGTGTAATAAGCACTGCCCTTCACCCTATGGTGAGTAGTTTCCCTTTCTAGTTTTGCAGCTTATCCATCACCTTTTGTATGAGACCTTGGCTGTAATCCATCCTCCTCCTCATGTAGAAGACTGGACATCCAAGGTAAGTAAAAGGGAATTCTTGCCTCAGCATTCCTGTGATTCTTTGCACTTTGTCAATTACCTGTGTTGAGGTGGAATGATGTATATAGATAGTAGACTTGCTCTTGTTTATCAGTTGGCCTGAAGCATTTTCATAGTCAGTCAGCACTTCCATTATCAGCTGTAATGATGTGGCATCTGATGAGGAAAAGATGATGGTATCATCAACATATGCTAAGTGGTTTATCTTGGGAATCCATTTAAGCAATCCAAATCCATAGAAATACATATTGGAGTGTAGAGCATTGAGTCCTCTAGACATAGCCTCTGCTGCCAGTATAAAGAGGGCATGTGACAGAGGGTCACCTTGCTTGACTCCCCTTGTGGATTTAAAGAAACCATGTGGCTCTCCATTGATCAGTACATAGTACCAATTGTTTGCCACAATCCCATGTATCATGCCAATGAATCTCTCCTCAAATCCCATCTTCCTCAGAACCTTTGTCAAGAAGAGCCATGACAATCTATCATATGCTTTTGTCATGTCCAGTTTGAGTACCACATTTGGACCTGCTTTAGTTCTCAAACGAATGTCTATTATAATTTCTTGAGTTAACAGTACATTTTCCACTATGGTTCTGCCTTTTACAAAACCAGCTTGTTCTTCAGAGATTAACTTTGCTAAGATGTTTACCATTCTGTCATGAATCACTCGAAAGAAGATTTTATTGATGAAGTTGCTGAGACTAATTGGTCTCATATCTGAAAAGGTCAGTACCTCCTTCTTTTTTGGCAGTAGCACCAGGTTTGTGTGTGTTATACTCTTGGGAAGAGTATGTCCATTGAAGACTGCTTTCACCATATCCACTATGTCGTTCTCAATTATGTCCCACAGTGAAACCATCAGGTCCACCCGCACTTTCTGCATTAAGTCCCAACACTGCTTGCTTGATTTCCTCCTTTGTTGGTTGCTGCATTAGTAGAGCATTATCTGTTCTTTCCACCAATGTAGGAACATGGTCTAGGATTCTGAATGTTGTAGGGATGGTTGCCTCATGGAATTGAGCTTTGAAATAGTTAACTGCTTCCTCTACTATTTCTTCATTCTCTTCTAAACATGTGCCCTGACTGGCATGTATTCTCTTCAATTGTAACCTCTTCCTTCTGCCATTCACCTGTGCATGAAAGAACTTTGTGTTTCTGTCTCCATCTGTGAACCATGTCATACCAGATTTTTGATACCAGAATTCCTCCTCTAAGGTAAAATATTTGATCAAGTCAGCTTGTACCCTTTGCAATCTTGTTTTGTTTTGTGCAGTAGGTTGTAGTTCAAATTGTGCTTCATGCACTTTGACCACTTCCTCCAAGCTTGCTATCTTTTGAAAGATGTCTCCAACTACTTTACCACTTGATAGGATCATCAGAGGTGCTGCTTCTTTTGCCTTTTCCTTAAATTTCTGCTTCTCACCAGAATTTTCATTCAGCAATTCAGGATGAAGCTTCCAACATTCTAACATGTCATGGCACTGCAACTAGCACTGTTTACAGTATTTGGGTATGAAATCATATTGAACTTTAACCCATTCAGTTCTTATGCTCCCTGTAGCTTACATTCTCAATATCCATACGAACTTTCTTTGGTAATTCAGTTAACAAATCAACTAATACTTTGACTCTTGCACAGCTTGGTTTTTGTCGGATTTTGTTGATTGTTGCCATATCTAAATGCAATGGCTTTCCAACTACTGAGGCTAAAGAAAAGAGACATTCTTTAACAAAATAAGTAGGCAACGATTAGGAAATGAAATCCAAGCCATTGCTTTGGACGTTTCTTCTCCTTCTTTGAATTTGGCATCATAGATCAATGTCCTCATCTGATACTCGTATCCATCTTTGCTTTCAAATAGTATACTGCCTTCGATGCAAAATTGATGAAGTCTTGCCATAGCATCAATCGAATTAGCACATGCCTATCTCTAAGAAATTCAATGTTACAATCACCCTTAATTCCACACTGAGCAGGAATTAATCTAAGCAGCTCTTGAATATCAGGCCACCCATAAGAGAACTTACCAAATACCGCATATTGAAGACCTTCAATTATGTTCATTCGATCAACTTCGGGCTCTGTAAACTTGACAAAAATCTGACCTTGCAAGAATGTTGCTCTTTTGAACGGTATTGGCTCGACTCGAGCTGTCGAATTAGGGCTCACTGTTGGGGGAGAGTTTAGAGTCAAAGGTCTGAGGAGACGACAGTAATAGGGGTTGTTGACTGGTTGTAGTTGTGGTGAGAGGTTGGGAAGTGAGAGGAGGAAGTTCGCCAGCAGGCGTCGCCATGGCTGTTCGCGATGAGCTTCTCGATCTCGTCGCTTCTCTTTCTCTCTAATCGCCAGAGTCTCTCTCTCTAACACTTGCCTCGACTTACATATCTAGTTCGGAGGGTCCATTATGGGAATTTTTCTAACCCTAACCTGTTTTAATAAAAAGCCATTAGGGTCATTTTGAAGGAAAAAATCATGCATTTTAGAGAGAGGTGAGAGCTAGCTAGAGAGATAGGGTGAAGATAAATCACTTCAACACTCCACTCTTTGCTCAAGATTTTGAAATTAAAGGGGAGAACTCACAAATTCTTCTACTAAAGAGGTAAGGTTTCATCCCTAGCTCTCAATTGAAATTTGGCTGAATATAGGTAGTAGGAAGTATGATTCTTGAGAATGGGAGTGGTCATTTGTGTATGCATGTGCCAATGGGAGGTGGTATGTAGGGTTGTTGAATTATTACGGGCAGATTTGTGTTGTGATTGGTTGAGGGTTGAAGGGATTACTATTGTAGAGCCTTGTAATCGATTTTGCACAGTAGGTATTTGACGAAATTCCCAAGAGACTTATATCATGAGAATCCTCCTAATTATGATTCAATTTTATCATCTTCTTATAGATTGAAATTGGTAGGAGTATCGGAACATTGTAATAATTCTAAGGAAGGCTCAAGTGAGGTATCTTGGCTAAACAATCTTGTAGAATCGAATTCCATGAATCCCTTGTAAGCCTAAAGCGTGGTTTGCCCAAGTTCATTATTCTCATGTCCCGAGAAATTTCGAACAAGTTGAGTTATCCCTCATGAACAATGCATCAAAAGTCTATGTACTCAAAACTGTGTTCCACTTGCTTCTATCAGATTATGCCCCCTTCGGGAAAAACGTTTCAAGCACGATTAATGTATCAACTGCTATGACATAAGTTCATGTTTCAATTGTAAAATATTATATTTTCTCAATTTTGGTAAGAAAAATGAATGTGTTTAAGACTCTTATTACTCATTTATTTAAAGTCTTTATTTCAAAATGTTCTTTATGCTGATAACCTATGATGATCCTTGAAAGTGAAAGAATGAGAGCATGACATATAAAATGCAACCATTATGCCAATAATGATAATTTACATTTGTGGCCAAGAGTGCTAATGAAATGAAAGGAAGTGTGAAAGGCTATAAAATGAACTGTAAGTTTTTTTTATGATAAATGTTTTTGGAAGGATCGTTAGATCACCGAGGAAGGGTGGGATGACCTAAACCCGAAACTACACGTGCTAGTGTAGGAGTGATTGAGGGATAAATTCCTGTGTTGATGTGTTGAGATTATTCCCCTTAATTGGGATGAGACGATAGCTAGCAAAGGACCATGTCGACCCACACGACATTTTGGTGAGACACCTTAGCTGATCGGGCAGTGATCGGACACTATGTCGTGCACATGGTGGTGGTGTTGTGTTTCTATGTCCACCCGCACACACTGGGGTGAGACGACTTAGCCGATAGGGCGGAGATCGAACTCCATGCCATATGCATGGTGTGTCGATACTAAAGATCCCCCAACTTAAAACATTAATATTATATTTACTTGAAGAATTACCTTGCTCTTAACTTGGCATTTTATATTATTTAAGCTTGTCATTGAGTTCACGTTTCTCTCCTTTCTGTTGGCACTCTATTCCATGAGAGGGTATTAGCTTTACATACTAGTACTTTTCGATATGTACTACCGTCCCATTTTCTAGGGACGCTGCATCTTCAATGGATACAGGTGGTTCCATATAAGCAAGCGGTGATCATTGATGGCAGTACACACTCTTCTCAGTTAATTGGGTGAGCCCCACTTCCCATCAGTGTAATGACCCGATCGATCGTTTTGAGAGTATTAACCCTGATGCCCTATTTATTGCTCCCTCTACTTTATTTTTTGGTTATGTGACTTTCCGAGGCATTTGGTGTCGGTTTGGGTGAGTTTCGGAGTGGAATGGGACACATGATCCCTAAAATAGAAGTTTAAGTCGTAGGAGTTGACCGTAGTTTGACTTTTGTGAACAAGACTCCGGAATAGGGCTTCGATTGTTCATTGCTTTGTAAGGTGATTTGGGTCTTAGGAGCGTGTCCGGATGTTGATTTGGAGGTCCGTAGGTCGTTTCGGTATTATTTGGTGAAAGTTGGATATTGGTGGAATTTTGGAAAGTTTAACCGTGAGTGAACTTTTTGATATCGGGATCGGATTTCGATTTCAGAAGTCGGAATAGGTCTATAATTTCATTTAAGACTTGTGTGCAAAATTTGAGGTCAATCAGACTTAATTTGATAGGTTTTGGCTTCAGATGTGGAAAGTAGAAGTTCAAGGTTCATTAGGCTTGAATCGACGCGCGATTCGTGGTTTTAGCATTATTTGATGTGATTTGAAGGCTCGACTAGGTTCGTATCATGTTTTAAGACTTGTTGGAGTATTTGGTTGAGGTCCCAGGGGCCTCGAGGTGGTTTCGGATGGTTAACGAATCGAGTTTGGAACTTAAAGAATTGTTGAAGTGCACCAGTTATGGTGCAATCGCACCTGCGTAATTTTGAGATCGCAGAAGCGAGACGCCTGTTACTACACCAGCCCTCCAGGAGACTCTCGCCCAATTTCTGAGCATGTTCGGCACTTTAGCTCAGGTAGGGTTGATCCCGCTTTCTCCTACTACATCTCAGGTCGGGGAGGAGCACAAACTCCCGCCGCCCGTACCCTAAAGAAGCTGGTCCAGGTTGACCAGATCCCAGAGTTCATACCAGTGCAGCCAATAGCCCCAATTCAGCCCGAGGTTAGGCCAGTAGCTTCTGAGGAGGAGGAGCTCAGGCTCGAGAGGTACAAGAAGTACCACCCTCCTACTTTCAGTGGCTTGGCGTCGGAGGATGCCCAGGGTTTTCTTGAGGAGTGCCACCGTATCCTCCGTACTATGGGTATTGCGGAGTCTAGTGGGGTTTCTTTCACTACGTTCCAGCTTAGGGGAGCAGCTTATCAATGGTGGCGAGCATAAGAATTGGGTAGTCCGGCCAAGGTAGCTTCACGCACTTGGACTCAGTTCTCGGATATGTTCTTGAGGGGATATGTTCCCCAGAGTCTCATAGATACATGGCGCACAGAGTTTGCAATTGCGTCAAGGTCCTATAACCGTGTCAGAGTATTCGGTCTGGTTCATTGATTTGGCTAGGCATATACCAGCCTTGGTTGCTATTGTTAGAGAGCGGGTCCATCGATTTATCGAGGGGCTCAGCCCCAGTATCAGATTTAGCATGGCCCGATAGTTGGAGATGGACATCTCATACTAGCAGGTAGTGGGGATTGCTAGGAGATTGGAGGGTATGTTGACTTGGGAGAGAGAGGAGAGGGAGGCCAAGAGGTCCCAAGAGTCTGGCATATATAGTGGTACCCGTGCCCCAATTGCAACTCATCATGCTAGGGGCTATGTGAGTCGCCCTATTCATTCAGCACTTCCAGCTTCCAGCGGTATTCTGGCCACTCTTAGGCCCCAGGCTCCTTATTATGCATCGCCATTATCTAGTATACCTCCTATACTAGGTGCTTTCAGCGGTCAGTCCAGCCGATTAGGCTCGAGCCAGCCACAGCAGGCACGTCCTCCGAGAGCTTATTTTGAGTGTGGTGACACTCGTTATATGGAGAGGGATTGCCCCAGACTCAGGAGAGATGCACCTCTACAGACTACTCAGGCTCCGCGTATTCCACCAAGCCCTCAGGCTTCTCAGTCCATGGTCGTCGCACCAGTTGCCACCCCACTTGCACAACCAGCTAGAGGTGAAGGTCGAGCAGGCACATGTCGCCCTAGAGGGGGAGGACAGGACAGATACTATGTTCTTCCTGCTAGGATGGAGGCAGTTGCATTCGACTCTCTCATCACAGGTATTGTTTCGGTCTCTCATAGAGATGCATCCGTGTTATTTGATCTAGGCTCCACTCTTCCTGTGTGTCATCTTATTTTGCTCTGTATTTGGGTGTATCCCATGATTCTTTAGGTTCTCCTGTCTATGTGTCTACACCCGTGGGAAATTCTATTATTTTTGACCATGTGTATCGATCGTGTTTGGTTATTCTCTGTGGTTTTGAGACCAGAGCCAATTTATTGTTGCTCAGTACGGTATATGATGTTATTTTGGGCATGGATTGGTTGTCGCCCTATCATGTTATCGTTGATTATCACGCCAAGATAGCGACGTTGGCTATACCAGGTCTACCGCGGTTTGAGTGGAGAGGTACTTTAGATTATGTTCCTAGCATGGTTATTGCATTTCTAAAGGCTCAGTGGATGGTTGAGAAGGGGTGTGATGCGTATCTAGCATATGTGAGAGATGCCAGTGTTGATACTCCTACCGTCGAGTCAGTTCCGATAGTGAGAGATTATCCAGATGTATTCCTGGCGGATCTTCCGAGCATGCTGCCCGACAGGGATATCGACTTTGGTATTGATTTGTTACCGGGCACTCAGCCCATTTCTAATCCACCCTATCGTATGGCTCCAGTAAAGTTGAAAGAGTTAAAGGAACAGTTGCAAGAGTTTCTTGATAAGGGATTCATTCGACACAGTATGTCACCTTTGGAGTGCTCTAGTCTTCTTTTTAAAGAAAAAAGATGGTTCTATGCGTATGTATATTGATTATCACCAGTTGAACAAGGTTACAGTAAAGAACATGTATCCATTGCCACGTATTGATGACCTATTTGATCAGTTACAGGGTGCCAGAGTGTTATCTAAGACCGACTTGCCTTCAGGCTATCGTCAGTTGAAGAATCAGGAGCCAGATATACCGATGACTGCCTTCAGGACTCCGTATGGACATTACGAGTTCCTTGTGATTTTTTTGGGCTAACCAACGCTCTAGTAGCATTCATGCACTTGATGAACAGTGCATTTCATCCCTATCTTGAATCGTTCGTCATTGTGTTTATTGACGACATTCTGGTGTACTCCAAGAGCCGAGAGGACCATGAGCAGCACCTGAGGACTGTGCTTCAGACCTTGAGAGAAAAGAAATTATATGCAAAATTTTCAAAGTGTGAATTATGGCTTGATTATGTGGCATTTTTGGGTTATGTAGTGTCAAGTGAGGGGATCAAGGTAGATCCGAAGAAGATTGATGCAGTGCAGAGCTGGCCCAAACCGTCCTCAGCTACGAAGATCTAGAGTTTTCTTGGTTTGGAGGGGTATTACCGTCGATTTGTAGAGGGATTCTCATCTATTGCAGCACCTATGACCAAATTGACCTAGAAGGGTGCTCCGTTCAGGTGGACCGAGCAGTGTGAGGAGAGCTTTCAAAAGCTCAAATTCATTACTTAAATGTGGAAGTCTTTACTTGAAACTACTATCCTTGAAATATCATTGTTTCAGTTGTTATGTTTTGGTTTTCGTGGTTATTGTTGAGGTGACTATTGTTATTGTTGCACGAGCTTTCTGTCGTGCGGTTATTATTATTGCACGAGGTTTCTACCGTGTAGTTGTTATTGTTGCACGAGGTTTCTGCCGAACCGTTGTGATTATTGATACGCATGCAGTGGTATAAGGTCTGGACGTTAAAACGCATGCGGTGAGATAAGTTTTGATACGCGTGTCCAGTAAGGGAACTACTAGAAGTCATGCGGTGTGATAAGGTGGGCTAAAACGCGGGATGCTATTTCGGGAAAATAATGTTCAAAATAAAATATAAAAGGCTCCCGCAGTGATATAAGGATAAACTGTGAGATCTTTTACTTTTGGGACTACGAAACGATACCACTAGAATGCCCCTTTTGATTTCGTCTATTTGCTGTATTGTTTGTTGTTGTTGTTCCTTAACTTGTAATATTTTTGCTTCCTTTCATGTTGTATTTGTCTTCTTTGATTCCATGTTGTTACCTTCCGTAAATTCTTATAATTTCACTTCCCTGCCACTTACTTTATTATATCATTATATATTCTGCCTTGTTTCTTATTTCCAGTAGGGCCCGTGCCTAACCTCATCACTACTCTACCGAGGTTAGGCTTGGCACTTAATGGGTACCATTGTGGTATACTCATACTACGCTTCTGCACGTATTTTTGTGCAGATCCAGGTACATCCTATCAGCCCCAATATTAGAGTGTTGTGCTGCTGCTTGGAGACGTCAAGATACACCTGCCCGCCTCCGCAGGCCTCGGAGTCCCCTTCTATCTCGTCTTTTCCTTTTTTCTTAATGTTTTGATAGAGAGTGATGTATAGCATGTTTGCAACATTGTATCTAGAGTTTGAAACTTATACCTCACCGGATTTTGGGAGTTGTAGTTTTTACTTTGTTGACGTTTTGAGTTCTTAGTTTATTTTTTCAGTTATTCCACATGCTTGTTAGGCTTAGGTTTAGTTAGACTAGGTGCTGTCATGACTTCTTATGGAGGGAGATTGGGGTCGTGACAATCGGGGTCTTGTGTCTTTTGATCCTTGTACATTTGTATTTTGAGGTATAATCGGGGCCTTGTCACAGGCACTTTCATACTACTCCTTTGTTCCATTTAGAGGCTCCGTAGACATGATGTGGGTTGTGTTTTGATTTGGGAAATAGACCGTAAATGTTATAGTTATGGTATATTCCACTTTCATATGTGAACTTGTAATCTTTTGGAAGTTGTCATTGAAACTCCTTTTAAGTAAATGGAAAAAGGATGGTGTACACCTTATCCTTCACATGTTTATCTCTTGCTACTGAAGGTTGGGTAGAAGGCATCAAGTAAGGTTGCTTGACTAGGATATTTCGGTTAAGCGTCGATCACGCTCCCCAAGGTTGGAGCATGACATTTTGATTGTGCCTAAACAAGTTCATCTCCCTCTATTCATGTGGTTTATTCAATCCCCTGGTAATCCCAAATCTAATTATATCCATGTGGGATAAGGTGTTCCCCCTGTTACCCAAGGCTAGCTCACATGTCCTTTATTCCCAAGCTAGATTCTCCTATTTTGGCACCTCCTTTACTCCCACCTTTCACCCCGGATTAGGTCCCCAGGGTAGCAATTGTTCCTTATTTTAATAGGTAGTTCTTGCGGCAACATTGTTCCCATCCTTCGATTTTCACCCTTCCTAACTCTTTTGTTAGCTGTGACTATACCTCTTACTTGACTTACATCATTCTTGTCCTCTCCACCATTGTCTCCCGAGGTTGTTGCCCCTTCTTATTGTGTTAACTTTATCCATGGCCCCTGATTGTCCCCTTTGCTGATACTATCAGTTTTTTTGGTGCTAATTGTGCTTCCCCATAGGTTGTATCACTTCCTCCTTTTGGTCTTCCTTCTGGTTTTCTTCTTTTCCCTTATCTTCTTTTATGAATTTCCTACATTCCTTCATCTCACGCCCAAAGTTCTAATATTTCTCGCATAATGCGGGCTTCCATTCATAATACACCTCTTGTTTAATGATTCTCCCTCGTTCATCCTCAAACATTATAGAAGTTGGATAATTTTGATGCAAGTTTATCCGACTAGCACCCTGGCAAATATCAATCGTTCCTTTTGCGATGTAGCTCTCTCAGCGTTCAATGATTTTCCCGCTAAACATGCCAATTTACACTACTAGAAATGACTATTTTTCGACTGTCAAAATGGTCGGAATACGATAAAAAAATGCCAGTTTTTTATTACATTCAGATCGAAATAATGCGATCGAAAAATAACTGGTCTGAAATAGTGTACCACCATTTTTCTCATCTCTCCCCATTCCAAAATCTTCTTTTTCACTTCCCCCACGAAAATCCCCATCAAATACTTCAAAATCTGTAAATCCTCAAGAGAAATTCGAAACATTACCAATGACTAAACCCACAAAGTTTCTAGGTAATGAGAATGAGAGACACTAACCTAGATGAAGGGATTTCACTGATATGCGCACTGATACTCGGCGCCGTCGACCACTATTTGCCACCGTCAGTCGATAGGTGGAGTGGAAGAACAATTGGAGAGGAAAAAGCTAGAGAGCCAGAGAAAGAGAGAGTGTGGATAGCACGAAGACATTGGGGAAATAAGTCTGTTTTCTAATTTTTAATTTGGGGTTCCGACCAGCACGGTGGAAAACTACTTAAGTGTATATATATATATATATATATATATATATATATATTTGTTTAAATTTGATATCTCCAACTAATGCGGTCAATTTTTTGGACAAAAACTTTTTTTAACCTTTCACTTTACGACTGAATCGGTCATAAATATAAAGGCGAAAATTCCCGTATTATTTATTCACTGCTTTAGTCGAAATAGTATTTTATATTATATTTAAAAAATAAGTAATAAAATTATAATCATTTGTCGACTATTTCAGCCGTAAAATTTAATTGCATTAGCGGTCGCATAATATTCCGTCAGAAATTTCGATCGAGTCATTTTCTAGTAGTGTTAAGTAGTGGAGACTGTCCCCACACTTTTCCCTATAGAAGTAATTATTGTGCAAAGTTATTTTGCGAAAACATACCAGATTGGAAGAGCGATTGCTTAGGATTTCATTAAAATGCAACAATCGAAGGCGAAGTATATATACAACACGAAGATGAATATCATTCTGTATTTTTACAAACTCGATGCAACTTAATTCTCTTTCTAACGATTAAAGGCAATAGATAACACGGCAGCCAGCACAAACCAACCTAAAAAGAAATATCCCACCAATCTTGTTGGTTCCACATCCTCTGGTTCCTGCAATCGTGTTTATATTACAACTACAAATTAAAATGTAAGTAGAACATATTCATTCAATATTAAGATAAGGATGTAATCAAGTGTGTACGTGTCTCCATGTACGAATTAAGAGTATCTTGTATAATTAAGACTTGAATTGTTCTATTAGCGTTAAGAGTGGAAGTATTGATTACAAGAACACATGATCCGCAAAGAAGAGATCATCTAACTAATTTAAGGTTCGAAAATTTTGGTTTTGAGGAATGCTATGAAAGACGTGAGAGACATAATTAAACCTCTCAAATATACTTTTGTAAGAAATTGGGGTGCAGTGAGAAGAAGCTTTTGGAGGAAAGTGAAATGCTAAGGAACTAAAGAACTAAGTTATGAAAGTTATTATTCGAATCAGGCCAACATTTGCGTTAATAGAATTCACACAAGGTCATCAGTTTTCCTAAAATAAAGGGAGATTTGCCGCTTATTACTCACGGAAACATCCGACCTATACTATTGTCAAGTCGTTCGCCTCTGATCTCCCTTTCTTCTATTTAGAAGATTTTTGGTTTTGAATGTGATAGCTATTCGTAGAGAATGAGACTGTATTCCTACCATTCTTGTGTCACAATATTATTTTAGCAGGCCGGCAAATGAGTGACATACTTCTGTATTTGAAAATATTTGATCATAGATTTTGATTTTACCCTTAACGAAAATATTTTTATATTTACAAAAATATTATAAAATATTAAAATTTTAGATTTAAAATTTTCATAATCACATAAATGTAATGACATGTTAAAGATTAAAAGTTTCAAGATTCTTCATTTTTTCAATACTCCGTGCCAAACGATACGATAAAGTCAAATTGATGAAACCTTTTGAATAACAGCCAAGAAAATCTTATGAAAATTGAATATTTTCGTAGTGAAGATGTAAAACAGATATTGACCATTTTAGAAAGATATTTCGTAATTGATTTAACAAAAAATAAGTTTAAAATCTATTGGACTTAGTAAAAATAAATTGAAAATTATCTAACACAATTAATATATTAATATATCGAAATAAATTTAGAATTAAATCCTATAGATGTATTCAGTACAAAACAAGAGTCTTTCATGTAGGGATATATCTTTTAATTAATAAAATAAATATTTCTCAAAGATGCTTATATTAGCCAAATCACCAATTAGAGGAGTAGTGTCTTTGTTACAAAATGTAAATTAAATTTTGAATCATATGTCCAACATGCATAAAAACTAGCAATTGGTACCTGAGGAGGAGGAGTGCCTGTAGACATTGGAGTTTTATCAACCTCAAAAGGCCACTTGTATTTATCCGGTGCCTCACTCCTTACCAAGCTCCAATCATACAGCCTTCGCTCCTCTGGTGTTGACAAAATTGAATATGATTTCTATGCCCAAAAACAAAAACAAAACAAAAAAATGTTTAAAGGGAAAACGAAAAAAGAAAATTTGTGCAGGGTCATTTCTGAAACATTTCTTTAAATGAAATAGATAAATGAATAAATACTACATTCGTTTTAATTTAGACGAGGTAGTTTGACTCGGCATAAAATTTAAGTGAAAAAAGATACTTTTGAAACTTGTGGTCTTAAAAGCTTACGGGGTAAAAGTTTTGTTTAAAGTTGAATTACTTCCAATTATAAAAATGTGTCATTCTTTTTTAAACGAAAGACTAAGGAAAGTGTGATATCTAAATTGAAATAAAAAGAGTAAATAAATACTTTTAGGAGCTCAAGCTTCTTGTTAAGATCCTCTTCTTCCAATCCCTCGTTCATAACTTCTTCAACCTTCTTCTTGTACGCAACTGGTACCTAAATTGTAGGCAATAGAAGTCAAATACAAAGAAAAACATCAAAACGTTGGACATTACAGTTTGTTCTTTTCTTTTATGATTCTTTTGTTTTCAAGGGGGGGTGGGTAGAAAGAGATTGTGTGGACCTCATTGTATGAACATTTTCTTGGAAGTCCAAGGCTGTCATAGTGATCTACATCTGTTATTGCTGCATTCCAAAATGAAATTTGTTACTCAAATGATACATTCATATTGAAAAAGAAGAGTTTAACTTTCATATACGCTCTGAAAAATTTAGACAGTACATCATCTAAAAATTAATTACATGTAGCACCATAAAGCTTGGGATTAATATCCTTAAAAATAGACAAGTTAATACACTGAAAGGCGCTTTACATCATCGTTATACATAGCTTAAATCCAAAAAGAAAAAACAGAAAAAAACAGTCACTTAAGTAAGCTAATCACAACGACAATATTTAAAGAAAGGGGAAAAAAATAATTAGAAGAGAGTAAAAAGAGCACCTATGCCAAGAAGAGCTTTTTCAACATTAAGAGCTGAGATTATAGAAGGTGGTCCAGGTGGAAGTTCAACAGATGAGATTTCATTAGTTGTTTCTGTAGCGGTTTCCGTGGATGCATCGCTGCTGCCGGAATTTTGAACGAGAAGCAATTTTCTAAGCCGTTTGGTGGAATTACCATACGGAATAGAGGTAATTACAGGTATATTATTACTAGAATGATTTGTAATTGTTGGAGATGATAGGAAATTTTGGCTGGAAATGTAGGGAGTTGCTCCTGTGGCAGCCATATCTTCTTGTTACTCTGTTGCATGTTTCTGCTTCCTTCTGCACATTCTGTTATCAATTCAGATAAAGGATTGGTAATTCAGCGCCAATCATTTTCTTGTCGTGATATGGTAAATTACAGATAAATGTTGACTACTAGAGATAACGCTGTAGTATACTGGTGATAATTCCTGCCTGTCACGCTGGTAGGGTCGGCATTCGGGCAATTCGGATTGGTTTTGAAAAATTCTGATTTGGATTTTCGGTTTTCGGATTGAATAAATGACAATCCAAATACAATATAAATAAACTCGTATCAAATCGGATCGAATTTTTTATATTTGGATTCGGATTAATCAGTTTGAATATTTTGTATCAAAGAAATACAACAAAGAAATTATAATGCCGATAAGAAGTTGTAACGGTAAAATCATCTTCAAATAGAAAGTATTCTGATAGTAACTTAGTAATTACTATTGTATATATGAGATTATGTCTAATGGCTAGGATATTGGACTTGTTACTATTGGCATATAAATAATTGACTAAAGATAACATATAAATATTTCGGATATTCAAAAATCTGAAGTAACAAATCCAATATCCAATCCGAAATTAAAATTTTTTAAAGTTAAATCCGAAATCCAATCCATAATCCTAAAATCCAAACCATAAATTCAAACAATTTAGATTTCAATTTGAATTTCAGATTTGCCCAAACTATACTCACCACTACATGCCGGTGACCTGGGTTCGATCCCAGGCAAATGGCTCTTACAAAATCATTTTTCTATTTTGTCTGTCGAGTCGTAATTTGTCTCCTTTTCTGTAGGTATGATTTCTGAAAAATCAACAAGAGTGTAGAATATGATTTTTCTCAAACAACGCATTTCACCAAGTGCAATTACATTACATAAGAATGAATAGAGTCCCAGGCACTCAAGTATCATGCCTTTTACGTATATCATTCGGGATTACCATTACAAAAATGAGAACAACTAATTGCATAACAAATTAGCATTTGCCTTTTCTTTTCTTCTGATTCAAAATTTTCGCCCATGTTTCTCTTTTCTTTTTGGGCATCGGGTCAATTTTCACCCAAATTACTTTGTCTCTACACTCTTATCTCATTCCTTATCATAGGCTTCACAGCTTAGCTACTATAAAGAATCTCTAATGATTTATAATCCACAAACTTACTCCTTTGTGTTGTTAATTAAAGATAACTATCACACAATTATTATACTTAAAGGTGCAATTCAGTTAGTCAAAACTCATGCTCAAACTCAAAGAGCATTCCGACCTGGCTGGGCAGGTAAGAAGAATTTTTGAAGTTAGTGATGATGAATCGGTCACGGTGATTAACGGTCCGAACCCGCAGGTCCAACATAAGATCGATAAGATCGGACAGCTTCGGGAAGAGGTAGATGCGGTAGAGGCTGAGGCCGAAGAATGGAAAAAGAACATGGACCGCCTGGCCTCAGAAAAGGAGACAGCCCCGGCCCAATTGGCTTCGGCTAAAATCCAGCTCCGAGGTATAAAGGAGAAATCCTTGGTGCAGGCCAAGAAGATCGAGGAGCTCCGGTCCCAGTTGAATTCAGCTGTCTCTGATCGAGAAAATCTGGCAACGGAACTCGAAGCGGCCAAGTCGGAGGCCAAAGTAGTTAAGGCCAATGTCGATGAGATGGTGGCCGTTTATATGGCCGATGCCAAGGCTGCTCAAGTTCGAGCAAAAGACATCACCGAGCATGTTAAATGGCAATCTCGAAGGGAGGCCCTCGAGGAAATCCATGCTTGGGGTTTCGACCTATCAGCTGAGATCGAGAACACCAAGGAGCTCGAAGCTGAGGCTAAAAGGTTGGCTTATCCCCAGGATGATAATGACTCGAGGTTTTAAGCGAGTCCGAAGGCGGGGAAGATCCCGAGGATGAAGACGCTGCCCCCGATGATGACCAGGCCACTTAGCCCTTATTTTTGTTTTTTATTTTTTGCATTTTTGTTGAGGCCGTTCGGCCTTTGTAAAAAATTTCATCAGGTTGTTTGGTCCTTGTAAAAAGAATTTGTATAAATATATAAGGCTTTCTTTCCCTTTCACGACTTTCGATTTTTTCCCTTTGCTTTATTATTTATATTCCCAAAGATCAAAAATGCCTTAGCACGAACTAATTAGGTTATGTTCGAAGATTCAAACAAACATTGCCTTTTTACTTTGTTTTAAGGCATTTTAGGGGTTCGGTATTACCGGAAACTTCCTCCCAAAGTAAGTAGTTAAGATTATAATTCGCTGAGGGTAGCCTTTAGAACCAGTTATGAAAATTTTCTTTTCAAAGGCCTTGTTCTTATTACAGGTCTCGGACGTCTCCGAGCCGTGTTAATATGGCCGTAGCCTTTTAGTTCCGGTGTCACCTAGTGGGCTTGCTTTCCAGAGTTATCGGGGCTTACCTAAGATAACAGTCCCCGAGTGGGGATGGCCATGGCATTTAAAATTCGGGGGTTGTCTAATAGGTCGTATGCCCCTGAGGTATAATAGCTTGGACCGTTCGAGTTTGTTTTCGGACTGCAGTCCCCGAGTGAGAGAGTGATTGTTCGATCTCATGTTAAAGCGGCCCTTGGGCTTGTTATCTTTAGGGGATCAGAAGTAGGGAATTTCTTAAGAAATGTAAATAAGAAATTTTTAAAAGACAAGATGATTGCAAGGAAGAAACTTCTTTTTATTTTTATGTAAAACAGTCATACATGCATACATGCTTTATACTAGGGTTCGAGAAACCTATGCGGGCACGGTTCATTTGATAGTTTGGCCCTTACTATAAATCCTACCTATTGAGACCCTTCCACCACAAAGTAATTTTCTTGCTAAAGTCGATATCTGAGGGTAATACCCTCAGTATTCGAAGTTGATCATAGAGAGAAGCTTCAGATACTGTTAATGTGATCTTTGACACCGATTCGTGATCAATCTTTGATTCTAAGTTAGCACGATCCACTGTTGTCTCGTTAAAAACCTTGTCGGAAAATCTATTTGGGACAAAATCGGTTCAAGGGAAAAAGAGTGCAATGCGTGCTTTCAGACCTAATACTTTGTACTGCTCCTTGTCGGTCACCTGCTAGTGTTAGTCCGAAATATAATATAAGAAAATGAAAGGGGTCGTACCTTAGCAGTAATATCGTTTTAGGTGATTTATATTCTAATTGCTCGATAGTTTTTCACTGTTCATTGTTCCAAGCTTGTAGGATCCTTTTCCTGTGATCTCGACGATATGATACGGTCCTTCCCAGTTCGATCCCAACTTTCCCTCGCTCGGGTTTCGGGTGTTCAGTGTGACCTTCTTAGCATTAAGTCTCCGACATTGAAGTATCAGAGGTTGGCCTTTCTGTTGTAATATCTCTCGATATGTTGCTTTTGGACAGCCAACCTAACAAGGGCGGCTTCGCGCCTTTCATCCAACAGTTTTGAGCTCGTATCCGTTGCCTCGTCATTTGATCCCTTTGTTGCATATCGGAATCTGATACTTGGCTCTCCGTCTTCGACTGGTATTAGAGTTTCGGGTCATAAACCAATGAGAACGGGGTAGCCCCGGTACTGGACTTTGAGGTCATACAGTATGCCCATAGGACTTCGAGTAGGATTTCCTTCCACCTTTCTTTGGCGTCGGTTAACCTATTTTTGAGGTTTCGGAGTATGGTTTTGTTGGCCGATTCGGCTTGTCCGTTCCCACTATGGTGATAAGGTGTTGACAGGATCCGTTTGCTCTTATGATCCTCGAGACACTTAGTCACTTTGCTGCCGATAAATTGTTTCCCATTATCACATACGATTTCGGATGGCATTTCGAACCGACATATGATGTGGTCCCAAATGAAGTGGATGACCTCCTTTTCCCTGACCTTCTCATATGCCTGTGCTTCCACCCACTTAGAAAAAAGAAATCAGTCATAAATAGTATAAATTGAGCCTTACTTGGTACCCACGGAAGGGGGTCAATGATGTCCATTCCCCATTTCATGAACGGCCATGGTGATAAAACCGAGTGGACCAGCTCCCCGGGTCGATGGATCATCGGAGCGTGTCTTTGGCATTCATCACATTTTCGAACGAACTCCTTTGCATCTTTTTCCATGTAGATCCAATAATAACCGGCTCTGATTATTTTTTGAACTAACGATTCGGCGCCCGAATGATTTCCACAGGTATCTTCATGGATTTCTCTCAAAACATACTCAGTATTGCCCAGCCCTAGACATATTGCAAGTGGGCCATCAAATGTTCTTCTGAACAAGGTTCCATCTTCTGACAGGCTAAATCGGGCCACCTTTGTAAGCAGGGCCCTCGACTCTTTTGGATCTGAGGGCAGTTTATTGGATCTGAGATATTCTACATACTTATTCCTCCAGTCCCAAGTTAGGCTCGTCGAATTGCTCTCGGCGTGGCCTTCATCCAACCAGCAAGGCATACGGTCTTGGACACTTAACCAAGCTCTTGCTGAGCGGTATCCACCTTCACCTTATTCTGCTCTCCTTAGCCTCCGGCTTGGGCGTGGTGAAGTAAGGGGTCAGTGAGATCGACCCCGATCAGTGCAGTTAGATAGTTAGAGTTAGTAGTTTCTTCAACAATTCTAAAAAGAGGAGTTGCTCTTAGAGTTAGGGAGCGAGTGGAATAAATGAGTTCAATACACTGGATAAGAAGCGTAGTATACGAAGAAATCACTAGAGCGAAGGAGTGTAATAGGCAGAAAGGACTACTAGAGCTATATACTTTGAGAACGAGTGGAATACCTAAAACAAGAGAGGGTAGGTAGAGCACTTTCGCCTTTTAAGCTTTGCTTTCTCGATCCACTACTATCTTACTAAAACGACTTCTCCCGAGTTGAACTCGTCTTCTTCGACCGATGACCCCAAGTTAGCGAGGGAATTGGCTTTACTGTTTTGATCCTGAGGTACGTGTTGCAAAGTCCATTCTTTGAACCGATGTAATGTCACATGTAATTTGTCCAAGCATCTTTGCATTCGCTTCTCTCTGACCTCGAACTTTCCATTGACTTGGTTTACCACAAGGAGGGAGTCCACTTGGTTTCGATCACTTCCGCCCCCAAGCTCTTGGGTAGTTCAAGGCTTGCAATCATGGCCTCATATTTAGCCTCATTGTTAGTCAATTTCACAGTCTTAATAGATTGTCTAATTATATTACCTGATGGTGGCTTTAATACGATGCCAAGTCTGGACCCTTTTGCATTTGAGGCGCCATCCGTAAAGAGGGTCCAGATTCCCGAGGAAGTTCCTAAGTTAATCAAAAACTCTCTTTCAACCCAGGGTATCAGGTCCGTGTAAAGTTGGCTACAAGGTCTGCCAAAATTTGAGATTTAATCGCAGTCCGAGGTCGATACTCAATATCGTACCCACTTATTGCTATGGCCCATTTGGCCAGTTGGCCCGAGAGTTCGGGCTTATGCATAATGTTCCTCAATGGGTAAGTAGTTACGACACATATGGGATGACATTGGAAGTACGATTTAGCTTCCTAGAGGCGCTTAACAAAGCGTGCGCCAGTTTTTCCAAGTGAGGGTACCTAGTTTTGACCTCACCTAAGGTTCTACTAACATAGTAAATTGTAAATTTCATACCTTGCTCTTCCTGAACTAGGACTCCACTTACCGCTATCTCCGAGACTACCAAGTACAAGTACAGTTGCTCGTCCGCCTTCGGTGTGTGGAGCAGGGGCGGGCTCGATAAGTACCTTTTGAGTTCCTCCAAATCTTGCTGGCATTCCAGGGTCCATGAAAAAGTCGTTCTTCTTATTCAACAGTGTGAAGAATCGGTGGCTTTTGTCGGATGAACTCGAAATAAATCACCCCAGGGCGGCTATTCGCCCCGTTAACCTTTGCACGGCCTTTACGTTGTCCACGACTGTGATATCTTTGATGGCTTCTTATCAGGATTGATCTCGATTCCCCGATTGGATACCATAAATCCGAGGAACTTACCCGACCCTACTCCATACGCACATTTTTTTGGTTCAGCTTCATGTTGTACTACTTCAGTATACTGAATATTTCCTGCAAATATCTTAAGTGGTCCTCTACTTGAAGGGACTTAACTAACATGTCATCAATGTAAACCTCCATTGATTTTCCTATTTGTTTCTCGAACATCCGATTCACTAAGCGTTGGTATGTGGCACCAGCATTTTTTAATTCAGACGACATTACATTATAATAGTACGTGTCATACTTAGTGATGAAGGAAGTTTTTTCCTGATCACCTGGGTCCATCCATATTTGGTTGTACCTGGAATAGGCGTCGAGAAAACTGAGGGTCTCGTGGCCAGCGGTGGCATCAATCATATGGTCGATGTTGGGCAAAGGAAAAGAGTCTTTGGGGCATGATTTATTCAAATATTTATTGTCTACACACATTCTTAATTTATTTCCTTTTTTAGGGACTACCACTATGTTTGCTAACCAATCTGGGTATTTGACCTTCCGAATAGACCCTATTTTAAGAAGTTTAGATACCTCAACCTTGAGGAAAACATGCTTGATCTCGGACTGGAGTCTCCTCTTTTGTTTAACTGGATGAAAGTTTAGGTCCACGCTCAGCTTGTGAGTGGTTATCTTCGGGGGGATACCTGTCATATAGAGGTGGGACCAAGCGAAACAGTCTTCGTTAGTTATAAGAAATTGAATGATTTTTACCCTGAGCTCGGAGCTTAGCCCCATGCCCAGGTATATCTTTCGATCGGGTAAGTTTTCTCACAATATGACATGTTGCAGTTCCTAGACCGTCGATTTAGTGGTGTCAAAATCATCGGGGTCTATAAAAGATCTGGGAATCCCATAATCATCATCCTCGACTTCCCCTTGTTTGTCCGAATCTGCCTAAGATGATATCAACGATTGCTATTTTGCCCCATTTTTTACCACCTGGTTTGGGCCATTTGATGTTGAAAATGTAGATGCTGGTGTCACCTCTTCAACCGCGAACATTTCTTTTGCAACTAGTTGTTCCCCGTAGACTGTTTTAACACTGTTAGGTGTTTGGAATTTCAATTCTTAGTGCAGCGTCAAAGGCACTGCCCTCATGTTGTGGATCCATGGCCTTCCCAATAGACCGTTGTATCTCATGTCCTCTTCGATCACATAAAATTTGGTATCTTAGATGGTCCCAGTGGTGTTTACTGGTACTTTTATTTCGCCTTTAGTGGTCTCACAAATCATGTTGAATCCGTTTAGAACTTGAACTGCAGGCATGGCATGGTCTTGCAAACCGAGCTGTTCCACGACCCTTAATCGAATGATGTCGGCCAAGCTACGTGGATCAATTAACACATGTTTAACCCGAATTTTATTTATGAGTACAGATATTACCAGTGCATCATTGTGGGGTTGCATGACCCCTTTCGCATCTTCATTATTGAAAGATAAAGTTCCTTTCAATATGTAGTCCCGAGTTCGTTTCTCCCTAGTTATGGATACTTTGGTGCATTTCAAGATCGGCCCCAGTGGGATATCAACTCCTCCGATGATCATGTTACTAACGTATTGAGGTTCTTCTTGTTCTACCTGTTTTTTAGAATCCCTGTTCCTGAAATGATTCTTGGCTCGGTCGCTCAAGAACTCCCGAAGGTACCCATTGTTGAATAGACGAGGTACTTCCTCTCTCAACTGTCGACAATCCTTCGTTTTGTGACCATGAGTGCCGTGATATTTGCACATCTGGTTAGGATCCCTTTGGGTTGGATCGGACGGTAGGGGTCGAGGCCATTTGGTATCTTTGATGCGCCAGATAGCCTATACAATGGCCGTAGCATCGACATTAAAGTTGTATTCCGATAGCCTTGGTGCGTCTTTAGACCCGTCGAGGCCATTTTTGGTCATAAGTCCCCGGCTGCTTTGACCTCGGTCATTCCTCCTTTCGTTTCCCATGGGGTTTCATCTGGACCCACTACTTCTCCGATCTCTATTATATGGTTGATACCTATCCCTATTTGGCCTCGGTTCACGATCAATTTCTCTCTTAACTCTGTCGAAGGTCCTAACCGGATAAACAGACCCCAAAGGGGCCCCGAGTTGAACATCTACGACTTTGATTTTTGACCGATACCGGTTATGCACGTCGGCCCATGTAACAGCCAGATATTCTATTAAGTTCTGTTTCAGCTGCTGTGAAGCCACTGAGCTTCGAATATTAAGTCCCTGAGTAAAAGCTTGAACAGCCCAATCATCAGCGACCGGTGGCAGGTCCATCCTTTCCATTTGAAATCGAGATACGAATTCTCTGAGCATTTCATTATCCTTTTGCCTCAGTTTGAAGAGATCTGATTTTCTGGTTTCGACCTTGATAGCCCCAGCATGTGCTTTCACAAAGTCTGCAAGCATAGCAAATGAGTCAATAGAGTTAGGGGGTAAGTTTTGATACCATATCATGGATCCCTTTCACAAGGTTTCTCCGAATTTCTTTAGTAATACGGACTCGATCTCATTATCCTCCAAGTCGTTTCCTTTGATGGCGCATGTGTATGAAGTGACATGCTCGTTTAGGTCAGTCGTTCTGTTGTACTTAAGAATCTCAGGAATGTGGAATTTTTTGGGGATCGGTTTTGGAGCCGCACTCGGAGGGAAAGGTTTCTATACAAACTTCTTGGAATCCAAGCCTTTCAGTATTGGCGGCGCTCCTGGGATTTGGTCGATCCTAGAATTGTAGGTCTCCACCTTTTTGTCATTTGCTTCAATTTTCTTCTCCCCTGATTCTATTCGTTTTGTTAGTTCCTCAAGCATTTTTATGATCTTGGGGTTACTACCCGGCTCGTTCCCACTCAACCTTTCCGCGACCGGTTCTTCCTTGTGAGTGATTCCTCGAGATAGGCCAGGCTTGATCCTGCTCAGTGTGCGGCTTTGGTTTTGTAACTGAGCTATTGCCGCCTGTTGAGCCTGCAACATTTCGAAGATCACCCGCAGATTGACCCCGTCCCCTCTATTATTTTGAGTATTCTCTGCAGTCGACCGAGCTCTACCATGGATGCTATTCTCGAGGCTGGTAGGCAAATTTGCATCGATAGCCACATGCGAATTAGCGTCAATCGGATCTGCGATCGAAATTCCAGTGGGATCAGCAGGCGGTATCTCATTACCGAGCGCTATGTTGTTATTTTCACCTTGGTGACCGGACTCGTTGTCAACATACAGAGGTGTTGATTGAGAGTTTGACATTTTTGTATTTTAGCCTAGAATTAAAGACACTTCAAAGAGCAAGTGTAAAGCAGTGTGTGTTATGGAGATTTGTATCAAATAACCACTATTATCCTTAACCCCAAGGTGGGCGCCAAACTGTTTTACCCTCAAAATCGAATAACAATTAAATTTATAAGTGATTTTAAGGATACATGGATTAATTTGATACAAAGGGATAGATTGAACTATAAGTAAAGCAATTAATAATAAATTAAATTCAAACCGTGTGACTTGAACAGTTATAGCCTTGAGAAAATAGACCTCACTCGAACTGAATATGATCCAAATAAAGTAAAATACAGAAGAACAGTAGCTTATAGAAAGAAAATAATATTATAATGCTTTTGGGATGTGTGTTACAATGTCCTTTACAAATAATCAGACCCCATTTATATAGTAGGGGAGTCCTACTTTAGGTACAACTCTATATAAGGTAAAAAATCTCATGATTTGCTAATTAAGCGATTTCTTTGATACGTGCCGAGATTCCCGCCGTGATGCGCGACCGGTTACGGATATTTTGGCCTTCCATTATTTTGGTTCGATGATGTTCACTCGAGCTAATTCGGAGTTGGAGTCATTTCCGGGGTCAAGGACTCGATAATCTTTGAAGGTGCACGTTCTAAGCTCGTACCTAGGTTCGACGGAACCTGGGGTCGATCTTCAATCCATTACGTTTCGGTTCCGATCCGTCATGCAATAGATGAGCCCAGTTTTGGCCGTGTACAAAAGTCTTTTTGGGTCTTCTTCTTTTTATCCACTACTAATATACTGAAATTAAAAAAATTGGACATCTAAGAGAAACAAACACCTTATTTTATTACTACGGACTTTATTATATGATTCTCTTTCGTACATATGACCATAGTTAATGAAATAACGACTAATTGATAAACCAAAAAAGGAATAAACATCGAAGGGAAGAAAAAAATACGTCAAAAAAAAAGTAAAAACATGAAAACAAGCAAAGTATGTTATCATAAGTCATGTCACGAGCCGACTCCTCCAAAATGTTGGCGGCACACAATTAGTCCGTGCAGCACTTGTAGTACCACCTAACTATAAGTCAGCCTTCTCTTATCTCGGGTTTTCTAGAATGATCATGTGCCTATGTCAAAGCTTGCCTCAGAGGCTTAGCTTCTCCTGTGCCGCCCGTTTGATGCCAATGCTTCAGCGTTCTTGTTGTCATATTCCTGTGGAGCATTTCATTAGCTGGGTCTTGACATTGCGCACACCCGAAGTTTAGCTAAGAACATGTTAGTCCCTCGCCTGATACTAAGCGTTTCTCTCGAGCGCGCAACCCAATCTTCAAGCTTGACACTTGCCTGGTGCCTTTCGTATGTGGCTGTGCTTCGCCCAAGTAGGCAAACCTTTAATACTTGGCATGTCCCATGTTCGTATTTCATAAGATTGCTATAGTTGTCATATGGCATTGAAAAACATGGTTCTCACAATATACTTCCACCCCGCATAATACTGCGTCGCCCCACGACTATGCATTTAGGCCAACGACCCTTGCTTGGAAGGCTGAACCCAAGTCATGCTCACAAGTCGACAAGCAAGGTTCGTACGAGTAGTGCCTCGAGTGTCCAATGAGCACAAAGGTCTTTTTCCTTTCGTATGGTAGCCCCACAGCTTAGTCTTTCCATACATCAACCCTCTGACACTAGTTATGCGACCAACGCTAGGCTTGAAGCATGGCACCATCCAATAGAGTTCCTAACTCGTTTGGGTACCTTGGACTCTCCTTAGAGATGTCTAGGCGGGCCCTTGAGGTTGCCCCTCAAGGTTGCACACTTGATGCGCCTTGGATGAAGCATGCACGGGTGAGACTGGATGGGCATTCAACACCTCTCCTCCCTTTATATATGTTTTAAAAGAAAAATCTCATGTTCCCTCACTTGACATGTTTTGTCTAGAGAATCATAATGGATCTTTCTCTCTACTCCGGACTGCGAATGGGGCACCGTTCATTCTTAATGACTTGTCTTGACTTCCTTTACACTTCCATGAAGTTTTATCACATCCACATCCGAGGAAAGAGATATAGCCTTCACAAGATTGAGCTAATTATGACAATGCCACTGAACTTGGCTAAGTCAAATACATAGGCAAATGAACTCCAAATGACGCCAAACTTCGTAAGCATATATAATGACATATTAGGAATAATGTCTGCAGCCAAAATCAGTATATTCTATCCATAGATCGGAAACATGTTGTGCTAACATTCTTGGCACGCACGCGATTGTCGCCCATAGGCTAGATCCTTGGGCTCCTCCCAAGTCCTTGCTATACTTCTTTGGCACTCTTAAGAGATGAAATACAACATATCTAGATGGTCATTGCCTACCACAAAGTCCCTTTTATTGATGCTCCTTCTTGAGGCCCATTGTCAGCACATGCCGCTCGCACAGCCCGCTCGGGGCACGCAACGTTAGAGGCGCCTAGAGTCAACTAAGGCTGCCCGTAACATTCTCCCCCCCCCCCCTCAAGCTTTCTATCGTCCTCAATGACATAGAAAGCCTATGACAACCTGGAGTCTTCCTCCGCAAGGCATTACATCGCGACACCCAAATCCCGTGGGTTGGACTTTTCAATGTCCATCTTAAAATGGAATCATGACCCATGCACTTCTCCCCAAGTTTCTCCCAAGCACCTTCGCAATGTTCACTCGGGAAGTGCCTCCACACTTGCACCCTCTGGTGGCTAACTTTTTGGTGACACATATGTCATCCATTTCGCGACCCTCACCGCTTTTATCTCCATCTGGATTTCTTTAAATCCCTCTCGGTAATTTTATTAGAGCACCCTCTAGTGGGGTACATGGAGTTCAACCGCAACTTTCGTGGTCCCTTTACCTTTTGGAGGACACTTATCCTTCAGGCAAATACTTCTGCCTGGTGCATCTTCATAGGCAGACACTCCCCCACTCAAAGTGGAAAACACTCTTGTCGCCACTACGACGCTGGCCCTCATGGACATGGTAGGACTCCCTTGACGTGGCAGCTCATGCTAACCATTCCCTCATGGTCCTAGTCCTTCCCCGCTAGAAGGTCTCACTATGGAAACTCTACAAACAAGGTAAATTCCCGATCCCATAATTCGAAGCGATTTGCAGTTTACTTGATCCCATACTCAAGAAGACAATCATGGTGATTTAACATCTTGCCCATCGTTGACTAGCAAATGATCAACACCCAACACTATCCAAATGGAAATATAGCATGACCTGCGGAAACCCATGCTGCAACATGGTATCTTTGACCTTCACACGCTTTGCACCCTTTGACACTAAGCAATAAAATGAAGTACTCTCGGTGAGTACTTCATTTTCTCAAAGTGATAGCTTTGCAACATTACCGAACAACTATTTTTTCTCAAGTCGTCCCTTCCTCAGCAATTACCCAACATTCCCGGTAAGTACCTCTGTACATATCCCTATAGCTAGAACCCCCTTGATTTTTCTATTGATGGGCCACCCAATCTGATGTACCTCTGTACATGGACCCAGCTCGTTCGTGCCCACGTGGTTATCCGTATGTCTAGGAAGACCACACTCTCAACTTAGAAATCTTATCTTTCTCTGTTGCTTAGCTATTCTTATTATCTTTCTCTGATGCTTAGCTATTCTTACTCTGGTCCTGCCTCCTCACATCTGTGATTTAGCACATTGCCTCACCATATTTTGGTTTGGCCAAATCATATTTCCCCACCTCAGTGGTTTGACATAATTCCTACACTTGCCACCCCCCCTCCCAAATTGGTTTGTATCCTATTCACGAACATGGTGGCTAGCCCTATTTATTGTGACACTCGAACTCCCCGCAGAGAAGCTTTCTCACAAGTCCTTCTTTATGGTTGTCGCAACCTCTGGCACACCCTGATCTAGCTTTGGCATCACATAATGCATAGAGCTCATTTTCCCGACGATTGTTCCCCTGTGATGATAGGCACTAATACCTATTCGCCAAAGCGGTTTCTGGTGAGGCACTCATGCCAAAATCCCCGTGCTAGCTCGGTATCTACCTCGCGTAGCACTCAAATTCACAAGCAAAGCTTATCCCATGTTGTAGGCTCCAAGCCCACTTGTCCGGAATTGTTGTTGAGGGACTCATATTTCATTCATTGCAACCCTTAAGATGGCTAGGCATCATATAAAATGTCCAACTCCAGGAAGAACCTATCTCAATGCCCTTAGGCGATACCCAAGTCAATCCATATAGAAATACGCTCAAGTGATGCGCTGCTCGCATCTACGGTAGGATCTCCGCATGATTATACCCAAATTTTATAGTCCATGACTCATACTCTTTGCAACATGGCTGCTTGACCTGGCAAACATGGCCTTTTCCTAGCCACCTGACTCATCGGTATATCGACATTCTTAACAGAAGCCTAGAGTGTTCGAAAGAAAATTTTGTGTTACTAATTTCCCCTCTTCAAGATGGCCAACAACTCTAATTTGGTGCATAAAAGGAACAAATGCCTTGAACTGACAAGTTTCCGATTCAAATGATCCCTATGGAATAAGCACAATCTTAACCTGACATTTTAGCCTAGTCCATGCCTTACTTAGCAAAGCTGCTAACCCACTGCTAACAGAGTTTCTTACTTATTGATGGATTTTCACAATCAAGAATATTGGTGTATAAGCTAACCATTTGTCCCATCTTGTAACAACATCCCAACAGTATAGCATAATCATGCAATCATTGACAAACCACACATGGCACAACAGCTAACCAAACATTCCTCAACGGAATCCCTCTGAAAACAGCTCCCACTACACAGAAGACATCCCTGATGATATCTCAATCCTACTAGGATGCCTCAAAACCAACTACAGAAACACATATGATGGCAGAAACAACGCCTGCAAAATGACTTGATTCTAAAAGTCGTAATTGGTGGTTGAGAAAACAAAGTCTAATCATAATATACAGAACCAATCCCTTGTAACCACCATAATCAAGATCACCAACTCGGCTAGCATAAAGAATATCATTCCTACTTTGATGTGATGTCTGCAGTAACATTTTACCAATGTTCTAAGAAATTTTAGCCTAGATAAGCTGCAACATTGAACCAAAGTTTCATTGCAATCCACTTCCACTAATATCAATCACGCATGATATCAACTCCGCTGCACAATGAGCCTTAGATAATATTGCAATCCTTCGCTCTGATACCAACTATCATAGGCTGACTTCTTCAAAGTGTCAGCGACACACAAATAGCCCGTGTGGCACTTGTAGTCCCACTTGACTACAAGACAACTTTCTTTTATCCCATGTTTTTTAGAACGATCCTATGCCTATGTTAAAGATTGCCTCAGAGGCTTACCTTCTCCCGTACTGCCCATTTTATGCCAAAGCTTCAGCCTTGTCTTACCGACATATTCCTGCAGCGCATTTTCATAAGTTGGGTCTTGACATTGAACACACCCGGGGTTTTCTACAGACATGAGAATCCCTCACCTGGCATTGAGCGTCGCTCTCGTGAGCACAGTCCAATCCTCAAGATTGACACTTGCCTAGTGTCTTGGCAAGTGGTTGTGCTTCGCCCGAGAAGCGCAACCTTTGCGAAGCACAACCTTCAATCCGTGGCCTTTTTCATGTACGTCATTCATAAGATGCCTATGGTTGTCATATGGCATTAGCAAACATAGCCCTTGAAGCATAATTCCATCATGCATAGTGCTACTTCGCCCCAAGATTACATGTCTAGGCCAACGAACCCTTGCTTGCAAGGCTGAACCCAAACCATGCTCACAAGCCGATACACGTCTTTAAAAAGAGTGGCGCCTCGTGAGTCCAATCGGCATACAGGTCTTTGTCCTTTCCTACAGTAGTCCGCAGGGCCTAGGTTTTCCATATGTCAAGCCTCTGGCACTAGTTGTGCGCCCCAATGTTATCCCTGAGGCGTGGCACCGTCCATAGGGTTCCTAACTTGTATGGATACCTCGGACACTCCTACAAATGCCTAGGAAGGCCCTTGAGATTCCCCCTCATGGTTGCACACTTGGTGCATCTTGGTTGCAGCATTGCCGCACGCACGAGGGAGGTAGTTGAGCATTCGACACCTCTGTCCCCTTATATATGCTTTAAAGAAAAAGCTCGCATTTCCCATTTGACATGTTTTTGCAAGAGAATCATAATGGATCTTTCTCTCTACTCCAAACTTAGAATGAGGCCTCGTTTGTTCCAAACGATTTCTCTTGACTTCATTCATACTTCCGTGAAGTGTCAACCCATTCCGATATCCGAAGAAAGAGATATAGCTCTCACATGATTCAGCTAATAACAATAATGCCACTGAACTTGGCTATGTCAAGCTCATAGGTAAATAAACTCCAAATGACGCCAATCTTGGCAAGCATACATAAGCACATATTAGGAACAAGGCCTGCAACCGAAATCTCTATATGCCATCCATAGCTCGAAAATGTTCGGTGCTAACATTAGTGGCAAGCACACGTTCGTCGCCCATAGGCTGGACCCTTGGGCTCCTCCCAAGTCCTTACTATTTTTCCTTAGCACTCTTAGGATATGCAATATAACATAGCTAGATTGTTGATGCCTCCTGCAAAGTCCCTTTTCCTATTGCTCCTTCTTGAAGCCCATTATCAGCATGTGCCACCTGTATGGCTGACACTCACATAGCCGGCTCAGGGCGTACAGCATTACAGGCGCCAAGAGTCAACAAAGGCATCCCGTAACAGTTATCGTGTTCCAACTATTTTTTCTGCTCTTGTGTGGGCCTCTATACACTTTAATGTAATTTTAAATATGTACTTGAAACAGTAATTAGCAACAAAATATATATTGAATTACATGGGGCTTCATATGTAAGCTTCTAGAAATTTGTTGTTACGACATGAAATCCCAGCGAAGCCTAATGACGCCTAACATTGCTTGCTAGTCAAACCAACATTTAATATACAAAAGTAAAATTCAATAGCAATAAGAAATTGTCTCAAAATAGAATATGATAAATAACGGTAGCCAACAGTGATACAACTAAACTACCATCCCAAAACCAGGTGTCAACAAGTGCATGAGCTCTCTAGAATAAATAAGTACATCTGTTTGAATGACAATACAATACTATCTGAAGTAAATAAACAATAATAACAAAAGTAGGGAGTGGACTCCAAAGCATGCAAACGAAAACAACAGTGCTACCTTGAAATCACCAATTGTATTGGTACAACTCCCTAGCAATTAGCTCTATCCGCAGCACCGCACATGAAGTGCAAAGTGTAGTATGATTACAATCGACCCCATGTACTTAGTAAGTGGCCAACCTAACCTCAAATTGAAGATAGTGACGAGATTGGCAAAGTCTGCTACTCACTTTCAACAATTAACAATAACAGTAACAACATAAAAATAATAAAAAGGAAAGTAGTTCAAGAATAACAAGTTAAACTTATTCGCATTAACAGGAAATAAGCATGTTTTCCAATCAACTCGGTTAACTCATCAATCTCAATATCTAAGGTATCAATTATCGTGAGGAAGATACGTCTCTATGCAAGCATGACAAGAATCACTACCAAAATCAACAAATTCACAGTTAAATCATCAAGTAAGCACAATCTCAGTACTGTATATGTGCCTGGTATAAAGCCCCTCACTCAGCACATACCAAGTTCCTACACTCAGAGGGCCTAAAATAACATGGGTTATCACCTTGTTCTGGAGGTGTGGATCCTAGCCCAAGCGCTAACCGGATCAAAAGTCAACGCTCACCATAACTTAGTCCAAATGGCCTGGCGCATGTGTACCTCAATATCAATACCACTCAACCCAATAGAGGGGCCTGGAGTACGCGTAACCTTAATATCAATATTAACATGGCTCTATGTTTAGTCATTAATCCGCTCAAATCACAATATGTCAATATCTCAAAGTATCAGAAATCAATATACCGCACTAATATACCATGGTGCCACAAATCCACTTAAACCTGTATCCCACAAGTAGGGTTACTAACAATATATAAGATAATATATAAGAAGTATACAGAGATGGTGATATAGTATTCAGATATAATATCCTGACTGAAGAAAGTATGACTACAATAAAAGCAACATCTCAACATAGAAAAAATGACCCTATCATGTCCCAAACTAATAAGCACATAGCCTAGGCATGATTCCTAACATGAATAACAGTTCAAGTAGTTATAAAAGTAGGGAAAACATGGTAACACGAAAGCATGATAGAAAAACAAGGCACATAGTAGCCAAAAGTCTACCCAGATTATGAATAACCACGATGCACGCATATACACTTGTCGCTATGTACGCGTGTCACCCCTTGCACATAGCAAGCATCGTAGTCTATGGAAAAATAACCCTCAAACCAAGCCTAGGCATGATACTTACATCAATGCGCGAGAATCATGTGGCGGCTAAACACACACGTAAGTATACGCGGTCGTCAATAAAGTGACTAAAAGTAGGATGTCGAACCCACGAGGACTTCTGGTTAAATATTAACTAATTAGACTATCCTAATTATCTGTACAAGAATTAATCCTAGAAGTATTTGATTCTAAACTAGTTAAAATAAAGGAAAAAGATCTTTGAACAAAGGAAAATCAATTTTTTTTTAATGTTATCAATGTGATGAAAATGATCTAGGTTTATGGGCTATCTAACAATCCTATTGTATTCATCAATTGAATTGAATCCTTAATTTATCTGGTTTGTTGTTTGACGGGGTTAATATTGCATATAAGAATTCGCCGATCTCTTACTCGTCTATTCAAGCTAACATAACACCTATATGTCTATAGAGTTAGAATCAACAAAAATTCATTTATTATTCTCGTATAATAACCAAGCAAGGCAATTAGCATACGTCTATCCTAACCGTGAATCCATTCTCCCATGCCCGGGGTTCAAGAACTTGCTCTACTCAATCCTATGTGCAACCTAGAATTCCCACTTTCGGTCTAGATTCATAGATAGTATTCAATTGGTCATGAAGCAATCAAATAATTAAGCGCGGGAATGAATAACTAAACCAATATGACAAATCAAGAAATTAAAATCAATATTCAAATAATAATAGTCGTGAAAGAACTACAACCCTAAAAGGTGAAGTTTATCTTCATATAGACATGGTAGCTAAACATCAAATCACTCAAAAAAACACAAAAATGGCTAAGTTTGGTGAAAGAAAAGATGAAACCCGGCCTCCACGGTGGTAAAAGTTCCTCTAAAAAAGGTCCCCTCTCCAAAATAGGTTTAGGACCCCTTTTATACATGTTGGGGGCGTGTAGGGTTGAAATCACCAAGTCCCCATCAAATTAGGACAAAATCTACCCTTGGGCATCACGCTTTGCGCCTGGAACAAAACTGGACAGTGAACATTTTGGCCTGCTATCAACGGCGTTTTGGTTGGTGCCTAGCATGAACCAGGGCACCAATGTCATACTTCCTCCAAATTCTTCCGTTTTTAGTTCAATTTGCACGCAAACTTTCCAAATCACTTCCAATTATCTCCTACATATATAAATATCATTATTAAGTGTGAGTCACAAATATTCACACTAAAGTTAACAAGATCGATGCATAATGCAAGGTAAATTACATGTAAAAATATGAATTTTTAGCCAAACATCACCACCCACACTTAAATGTTTCTCGTCCTCGAATCAACCAACAATTCACGTGTCACGACCCCAAATTTCCTCCGAAGGATGTCGTGATGGCACCTAGTCTCTATGACTAGGTAAGCCTAACAAATAGCAACTATTGAACAGATATATAAATACAAAATACTGAAAGCGACTAAATAATGGATAAAACCATAAGTAAATAAAATCTCACAATCTCACACCCTAAAATTGATGGAACTAAGTCATAAGCTCTATAGAATGCTGCTAGAGTGCTACAACATCACTATCCAAAAAGGAAATACTGTAGTAATGAAAATAAGGAAAGGTGACTCCGAGGCATGCGGACGCTGAGTAGACATACCTTGAAGTCTTCGGTAAAAGTAGCTAGCAAGACTCTCTATCTACCGGCACAAGCAGACGTACATGGATCTGCACAAAAAGATGTGCAGAAGCATAGTATGAGTATACCACAACGGTACCCAACAGGTATCAAACCTAACCTCAGTAGAGTAGTGACTAGGCCAGGTCAAGACACCTACTAGGATATGAAGTGGACAGTATAAAATGAAATATGGATATAATATGGGAAGTAAGAAAGCAACTAACACAGAACAAGATGATAGCATGATCTAGAACCGGGAAAATAAATAGTAGAAATAGCATGAAAGAAACAACTAAAATGGTACAAAGATCATGTATAGAATACAACTACTAGAATGATAACGAATGGAGCGACAAGAAATATTCCTTCCACGACACTTTGCAGCATGAAATAACAGCAAGAAACACAATGAGGTACCGCCTCGTGTAAAATGAAATCAAACCGAGGTCATCGCATAATCAAGAATACAACCGAGGTACTGCCTCGTATTCACATTTCTCAAATCAAATCGTAATCCTTCCTTATGCCACCGCATGAGCCTTACGTTTGAAAATAGGTTTTAAAAATAGTTTTCCCGAAATAGCTACATGCACTTTAGCCCACCTTATGACGCCGCGTGGCTTCACTTAGTTCCCCTACAAGCAACACGCACATAAGTCCCACCTTATACCACCCCATGCACATCAACCCAAGCTTAATATCGCCACATGCGCATCAACATCATATCACAATAACAACATCGAACCACAAGTGCCCACATATCACAACTGGCCAACAACAACAACAGCAATGTTTCCACAACAATAGCCCATGGCTCCAACACAACGTATACGAGAATATCAACAACAATAATAGATGAAAAAAGCTCAATAGGGTAGATGTTTCAACACTAACCAACATCACCTCAACGTATAACAACTTCCATAACCTCAACATGAAATGAACCAACAATGGGAGAAATAACCCGTAACCACGATATTAGATAAGATTAACTCACAACGAAGGAAACAATCCTCAACAATAAGCATCAAATAACGGAAGTCAACAAATAAAAGGACAACATGAATAATTATTTCAAAAATGATAATTAACAATGAAGAGATAACATGTGACAATAAAGGGGCAACAAGTTCAGCTAAAGCATGGAAGAAATTTAGCAAGTAAGATGTAAGAAAACTACTAAACAATTCAACTAAAGCATTTAAGGATAGTCTAACACAGTTAAGATGATTTAACTATGAGAATCTAGAACATAATATGGCATTTCAATTAAACCATGAAAATAGTCTAAATAGCGTAAACCGGTCAAATACTACGTACAACCCGTGTACCCACTCGTCAACTTGCGTACACGGATTTCACTTAGCACAATTGAACCAAACAATACCACACACGAAGTTAGACAAGATACTTACCTCAAATAGGCCAATTTTCAAAACTCAAAAATAGCTTTTCCTTTAAAGTCCGCCTCCATACGGTTCAGAACTAACCAAAATTGACTCAATAATATCAAACAATGCTAGGAAATTCAATTGAAATAGATAAAGTTAAGATTTTTATATTTTTTCCAAAAAGTCAACAAAAGTCAACCCGGGGCTCGCCTGATCAAAACTCGGGTCCAATGGTAGTTTCTGTCTACCCATGACCCTACGACTTCACATATGTGATTAGTTTCAAAATCCGACCACAATTCAGGGTCTAAATCCCAAATTCACAAAAATCTCTAATTCTACCCAAATCCCTATTTTCTACCATGAAGATCCTAGATTTGATGTTGGAAACTTATGAAATGTTGGGTAATTGAAAAGAAATAGATTAAAGTCACTTATCAATGAAATTAGGAAGAAAATCTCTTGAGATAATCACCTCTAGGTTGTTTAGGGTTGAGAATTTGAAAGAAATGAGCTAATTCCTGTTTTACTCAGTTTTTGTCCAGGCGCAGATGTTGCAATTGCGACCAGGGGTTTGCCAATGCGAACCCCGTAAATGCGATAATTGTTTCGCAAATGCGAAGAACCCAACATCTCTACTATCATCGCATTTGCTGATTAGTTCGCAAATGCGAACTGTGGAGTTTCGCAAATACAGTTGTAAACAAGTATACGCGGTTGTCAAGTAATAAAGTGACTAAAAGTCGGATATCAAACCCATGAGGACTTGTGATTAACTATTAACTAAATTAGACTATCCTAATTATGTAAATAAGAACTAAATCTAGAAGTATTTGATTCTAAACTAATCAAAATATAGGAAAACAAATAATGAACTTTGAACAAAGGAAAATCAGATTTCTTTATGTTATCAATGTGACGAAAACGATCTTGGGTTATGGGCAATCTAACAATCCTATTGTATACTTTAATTGAATTGACTCATTTAATTTATCTAATTTATTGGTTGACGGGGTTAATATTGCTCATAAGAATCTGTTGATCTCTTACTCGCCTATTCAAGCTAACCTAACACTTATTTGTCAATAAATTTAGAATCAATAAGACTGCATTTATATTTCATGTGTAGTAACCAAGCAAGGAAATTGACATATGTCTATCCTAAGCCCAAATCCATTCCCGATGCTCGGGTTCAAGAAATTTCTCTACTCAATCCTATGTGCAATATGAAATTCCTACTTTCGAGTTCAACTCTAGATTCGTAGATACTATTCAATTGGCGATCAAGTAACCAAATAATTAAGCGCATGAATGAATAAATAAATCAATACGAAAAATCAAGAAATCAAAATCAATATTCAATAACAATAGTCATGAAAGAACCACAACCTTAGAACATGAAGTGTAGCTCCACATAGACGTAGTAGCTAAACAATAAATTATACAAAGAAACATAAAAATGGCTAAGTTTGGTGAAAGAAAAGATGAAGCCCGGCCTCCATAGTGGATCTGTAATCTCCCTTGGTCAAAGTTCCTTGAAACCCCCCCCCCCCTTCAAAATAGGTTTAGGACCCCCTTTATACATGTTGAGGGCCTGTAGGGTTGAAATTACCAAGTCCCGACCAAATTAGGACGAAATCTACCCTTGGGCATCACGCTTTGCGCCTGGTATGAAACTGGAAAGTTAAATTTTTGCCCTGCTATCTACGGCGTTTTGGTTGGCGCGTGGAGCGAACCTAGGTGTACTAAAGTCATACTTCCTCCAAATTCTTTCGTTTTTACTTCAATTTTCACGCAAACTTTTCCAATCACTTCCAGTTGACTCCTACACATATAAATACTGTTATTAAGCTCGAGTCACAAATATTCACATTAAAGTTAACAAGATCGAGGATAATGCAAGGCAAATTACATGCAAAAATATGAATTTTTAGCCAAACATCAAATCAATACTCCAAGAGCCCTTGCCTCTCAAATAGGCCTTCGAATGGGTCAAATCTAGCAAAATATAACTCAATAATGTCAAACAATGCTATATGAATCTATTCCAAGTAATAAAGTACCAAAATTTATCAAATTTCAAAAAGTCAACCCGAGCTCGCATCTCAGAATCCGACAAAAGTCACAAATCCCGAATACCCATTCGAATATGAATACAAATATACAAGCTTCGTCTAAATCCGACTACGATTCGAGGTTCACTCCATTTTTCATGCTCCAAACCGTAATCAAAACTCTCAAATTTCTCTTTCAAATCTCATAATCTATGTGTAATAATCAATGGGGAAACAAAATAAAATGTTATAATCAAGTTATATCACTTACCCTCTTGCCTTGTGTGAAAATCCCTTTTAAAAATCGCCATCTCCAAATCTAAGGCCCAAAATATTAAATAATGGTTCTAAATCCCGATATTAAACAACTTATAATTCTGCCCAATGGTAGCCTTGGTGAGCGCGACTACTGCCTCACATTCGCGAAGCACAAACCGGCTCCAGCCTTAAAATGCCCTTCGCGAACAGGTTCAATCGCACATGAACGTGATGCATTGCCAACCCTAAGCCAACACGAACACGATCTGTCCCACGCGAATGCGAAGGCTTAGCTCTAGCTTTCCCCCAACCTGCCTTCCTTCTACATGAACGCGATGCCCTTGTCTCGAACGCGAAGGCCACATATCACAAAGCTTCACCAACATGACTCACATATCGCGAGCGCAAAGAACAATATGCCACTGCCCCAAATAAGCCTTCCCGCGATCGCGAGTTGTGATCTGTGATTGTGAAGCGCAGTGGACACCGACAGTCTTTAACAATCCAACCAAGCTCAAAACATCCAAAATCCATCCGAAACACTCTCGAGCCCCTCGGGACCCTGTCCAATCATATCAACCTGTCCCAAAATATAACACGGACTTACACGAGTCTCAAACCACACAAAGTAACATGAAAACTACATATCACACCTCAATACAAGCTTAATGAACTAATCAACTTCCAACTTTTAAAGCCCATGGCGAACGACATCTCACCAACTTGAAATAACTTCAAATTTTTCACACAAGTCCCAAAGAACATAAAAAACCTATTCCAAGTTCCGGAACCAAAATCCGACCCCGATAGACTCAAGGTCAACTCTCGGTCAAACCTATGAACCTTCTAAACCTTCAAATTTTTAACTTTCGCCAATTAGAGCCAAATCAAATGAAGAACCTCCAAATCCAAATCCAAATCCCGACATACGCCTAAGTCCAAAATCACCATACGAACCTATTGGAACAATCAAATCACCAATCCGAGGTTGTTTACAGAAAAGTCAAACCTTGGTCAACTCTTATACATAAGCTTCCAACCATGGAACTACTAAGTGTCCCAATTCACTACAAAACCTTTCCAAAACCAAACCAACAAGCCCAACAAGTCACAAAACAACAAATAAAAATACAAGAAGTATCAAATAGGAAAACGGGGATCGTATATACAAAACGACCATCCAGGTCGTTACATTCTCGCCCTCTTAAGCAAACTTTCGTCATTGAACAAGTTTAGAATCATACCTGGGATATCAATCATGTGAGAATATCTAATCCACATATCATGCATTAACCTCTCCATCGAACCTTTATTTATGCAATATTCTTTGACCTCAGCTTCAGAACTAGCCTATCCAAAATGGCCCCTCCTCATAGGCTAGATTCTCATCCTACTGCACTGAATTGAAATCCAACACGGGCAAGAAATCCTCATAGTACTTTCAAAAGCATGGAAACATGAAACAACGGGTGAACTCCCAATAACAAGGGTATAGCAAGTCTTTAGTCCACCTTTCCCACTCTCTCTAACACTGTGAATGGACGACTATGTCGAGGACTCAACTTGCCTTTCTTCCCAAATCTTATTACGCCCTTCATAGGCAAAACTCGGAGAAGAACCTTCTCACCCTCCATGAAAGCTAGATCCCGAACGTTCCTATCATATTAACTCATCTGTCATCTTTGCTATACGAAGCCAATCCTGAATCAATTTCACCTTCTCCAAAGCATCATGAACCAAGTCTGTGCCTAACAATCTAACCTCACCCGACTCAAACCAACTAACTAGAGAACAACATTGCCTCCAATATAAGGCCTTATATGTAGCCATGGATGCTTTACTGATAGTTGTTGTTGTATGCAAACTCTGCTAATGGAAGAAACCGATCCCACTAGCCAACGAAATATATGACATTGGCCCTCAGCATTTCCTCCAAAATCAGAATTGTCTGCTCGGATTGCCCGTCCGTCCGAGTGTGAAATGCGGTACTCAACTCAAATTGCATGCTTAACTCATGCTGAACAACTCTCCAAAAGTGCGAAGTAAATTGAGTTCCTTGATACGAGATAATAGGAACAGGAACACCATGCAAGTAGGCAATCTCCCTGATGTGGATCGTAGCCAACTACTCCGAAGTGTCGGAAATCATAACTGAAATGAAATGTGCAGAATTGGTCAGTCTATCCACAATGACCCAAACAACGTGAAATCTCCTCAATGTCCATGGAAAAACTGCCACAATGTCCATAGTGATGCACTCCCACTTCCAGTCTGGTATCTCAATCTTGTGAAGCAACCCACCAGGTCTCTGATGCTCATACTTTACCTGCTGATAATTCAAACACCAAGTAACATATCCAACAATGTCTTTCTTCATCCTCCCCCACCAATAATATTGCTTCAAATAACGGTACATCTTCGTAGCACCTGAATGAATAGAATACCGCGAACTATGAGCCTCCTCAAGAATCAACTTTCTCAACATGTTCGCTTTAGGAACACAAATTCGGCCCTGAAGACACAATACACCATCATCACCAATAAACACTTCCGTAGCACCACCTCATTGCACCATTTTCATAAGGACAAGCAAATGTGGGTCATCATATTGATGAGCCTTAATGCGCTAAAACAAGGACGATTGGGATACAACATAAGCAAGAATCCTTCTAGGCTCCGATGTATCAAATCTCATGAACTTGTTGGAAGATCGAGCATCCATAGATAGAGGCCTCCCCGTAGCTAGAATAATAGCTAAACTCCCATACTCTCCGACTTTCTACTTAAGGCGTCTGCTACCACATTTGCCTTCCCCGGATAATCAAGAATGGTGATATCATAGTCCTTCAATAACTCCAACCACCTCAGTTGACTCAAGTTTAAATCCTTTTACTTGAATAGGTGCTGAAGACTCTGATACACCTTACAAGACACACCATATAAGTAATGCCTCCAAATCTTGAGCGTGTGAACAATAGCTGCTATGTCCAAATCATGCACTAGATCATTCTTCCATGGGGCTTCAAGTGGCGCAACGCGTAGGAAATCACCCTACCATCCTGCATTATCACACACCCAATGTCAACCCGCGAAGCATCACAATAAACCATATATGAGCCCGATCCTAATGGCAAAACCAACACTATAGTTGCAATAAAGGCTATCTTGAGCTTTTGAAATCTCTCCTCACACTCATACAAATACCTGAACGGAGCTCCTTTCAGAGTCAACTTAGTCAATGGGGCTAAAATAGATGAAAATCCCTCTAGAAAGCGAGGGTGATACCTAGCCAAACCGACGAAACTCCTAATCTCTGTAGCAATAGAAGGTCTCTTTTTTGGTCCACCTTGATCCCATCACTAGATACCACATGGCCCAAGAATACCGCAAAGTTTAACCAAACCTCACACTTGGAGAACTTAGCATATAACTTCTTCTCCCTCAAAGTCTGGAGCACAATCCTCAAATGCAGCTTAAACTCCTCCCTATTGAGGGAATTACACCAATATATCATCAATGAACACAATGACAAAAGAACCCAAATTACCACAATGTTCATCAAGTGTATAAAAGCTGTTGGAGCATTACTCAAGCCAAACGACATCACTAAAAAATCATAATGCCCATAACGAGTTCGAAAAGCAAGCTTAGGGATATCCGAAGCCCTAAACATTAATTGGTGATACCCCAATCTCAAGTCAATCTTTGAGAACACACTGGCACCCTGAAGCTGGTCAAACAAAACATCAATATGCGACACATTCTCATAGACCCATCCTTCTTCGTACCAAACAACACCAGTGCACCCCAAGGTTAAACACTAGGCCTGATTAACCCCTTATCCAATAACTCTTGCAACTTTTCCTTTATTTACTTCAACTCCGCTAGAGCTATACGATACAGAGGAATAGAGATATGATGCGTTCCTGGTGCCAAATCAATGCCGAAATCAATATTTCTTTCTGGTGGCATGCTCGGTAGGTCTGCTGGAAACACATCCCGGAACTCCCTCACCATTAGAACTGTCTCAAGCATGAGTATTAGCACTAACATCTCTAAAAAAAGCCAAATATGCATAACATCCATTCTCAACCATCTGTTGAACCTTTAAAAATGAGACCACTCTACTAGGAGTGCAACCAAAAGAACCCTTGCACTCCAACCTTGGAAACCCCGGCATCGCCAACATCACATTCATAGCATAACAATCCAAAATAGTATGGTACAGAGATAAAAAAAAGTCCATACCCAAGATTATATCAAATTCCACCATATCTAACAATAAAAAGTCCATCTTCATCTCAAAACCACAATAAGGACCACACATGACCGATAAACGCAATCCACCATAATAGAATCACCAATAGGTATACACATGCACATGAGCATCTAGAGAACCACAAGGCATATCTAGATAAGAAGCAAATTATGATGACACATATGAATAAGTTTAACCAGGATCAAAAAACAGTAAGGCATCCTTACGGCACACAGAAACGATATATGTATTCACTACATCAGAAGAAATAGCCTCGGTCCTCCCTGGGAATGCATAGCAGTTGGTCTAGCCTCCACTAGACTCAACTCCCCCTCTAGGACGACCACGTCCTAGATGACTTCCACCCCGAGCTGCCTAAGCGGGTGGTATAGCAACCGGTGTGGGAACCATAGTTTGACCTCCCTGCTACACTGGACCTCTACGATGATGGGGGTATTACTTTCTGACATGCTACAACTCTCCACACTCATAGCAACATCTGACTGGAAATGACTATGGTGCTTGATCCGACCCCTTGAACCAGAATAACCACTAGAAGAACCTGGTATCGATGAACCCTTAATAGATGGAGCGCGTTGAGAACTCTACACTGGAAGTGCACTAAATGAAGACTGCATAGAAGCTCCTCGATTGGGCGCAGTGAATGATAAGCTCGCCTGCTAGAATGGCCTCCCCCAAATCAACCTCGTCCTCTAGATAAGGCACCACCGAAACTCCATGAACATGGGGACCTCTTGCCCTGCATTATCTCTCCAGTCTCAATGTGAATGTGCTAAATGCTATCCGCTATCTCCATAACCTAGTGAAATGTAGCCTCGGTCTCTGCCTCTCTAGCCATATCAATGCGAATACCATGGAAGACCATTAATGAATCTTCTCACTCTCTCCTACTTAGTAGGTATCAAAATAGTATCATGACAAAACAACTATGTGAACCTCATCTCATACTCAGTAACTGACATCAGACTCTATTGAAGGTACTCAAACTGCCTTCTCAGTTCCTCTCTTCTAGTGCGGGGTATGAAATCTTTTAAAAAGACCCGAAGAATTGAACCCAGGCAAGAGAAGGTGATCCCGCTGGTTTGCCCACCTTAAAAACCTACCACCACCTCTTGGCCGGACCATGCATCTGGAAGGCGGTGAAGTCAAGTCTATTGGACTCAACTAATTCCAAATTGCTTAAAATTTCCTAACAATGATCCATGAATCCCTAGGCATTCTCTAAAGGTGAACCACGAAAGTGAGGAGGATGCAACTTGGTGAACTTATCTAGTCTCTTTAGCTCATCAGCTGACATCGTGGGACTATCCTCAGGCTGCACCACAATAATATACTGAACTCCCCCAACTAGTAACACTACAGGGTCTGATATCCATGGGCCACCTGCTCTAGGGTATGAGTAGCTGGAGTCTGCGCTCCGGCCCATACCTGGAAAGTAGCTAGTAACACTACAGGGTCTGATATCCATGGTCCACCTGCTCTAGGGTATGGGTAGCTGGAGTCTGTGCTCCGGCCCATACCTGGAAAGTAGCTAGTACAGTAGGAAATGCCCTATCCTGAGCCAAACTCTCGAACAAGCCAAAAATACATACCAAAGTATCCCGAACAACTAGTGAAACAAATAGGCCCTACTGAACCTGAGTTGGTACATCCAACTCATCATAGTCAAGAACCTGCTCCTTATTAGGAGCTACTAGTGGCTCCACAGCAAGCTGCACAAGCAGGAGCTCAAGCTGCGGCACGTGCTCCGCCTCTACCTTTGCCTCGATGCAAGCCTCTCATGGCCCTAGCATGGGGTACCGACGCCTTCTCAGCTACACCCGACGATCGTGTCCTTACCATCTTTGAGAGAATAGAATAATTAAAGATTCAAAATTTGGGATAAACAAATTCGCACGATAAAGAGAGAGAATTTTTCCTAACAGTCCTATAGCCTCTCAAAGATAAGTTGTAACATCTTTGTACCGATCTGTATTACTCTACTAGACTTGCTCATGACTCGTGAGAGCTAAGAAACATAGTGCTCTAATACCAACTTGCCATAACCTGAAATTTCACTAAGGTCGTGAGGACGCCTAACATAGTTAGCTAGGCAAGCCAACATTCAATATACAGAAATAAACTTCAATAGCAATAAGTGTTGCACCCTATTTTGCACAATACAAAACAAACTACAACTTGTAATACTGTACAAGGTTAATTAGAATTTAGAGTCACCACCTAGTATTTAAGGTATGCTAGGACACCTATATTACTATATAATGTCCACTAAATTATGGTCTGCGAAACTGTTGAGATTCTAGGTAAGGGTTCGAGTTATCTCGAGGGAAAGGTGTTAGGCATCCCTCAAGATCCACAAAATATGGTTTCTGTGGACTCGATCAAATAAATGAGAAAAGGTTTAAAAGAATAATTAACTATGTCACAAAGGATTTCTATCACAGAGTAGTCAAAACAATTGTAACGTAATGACTAAATGTTCAAAGCATGACCATTTCATTTGTGATAAAATGTATACAGCAAAATATGCAAGCAGATTAATAAATGAAAATCCTTTAGGGATTTGATTGAAAGAATTGGATTCAAAATAGAGTATAAAGGAAACTTCGACTAACAATTAAAGCCAAACAATTTAACTATACGAGGTTAGACTTAATTGAATACATACAATATAAGGTGAATGATTGTCTTTTGATAAAAAACAACTAGCAATTAGCTTAAAGAAATGACCAAATAAAGTAGGATGAGTTGTCATGATAGGGAAGCATAAGAAAGAAATTATCCACTTAAATTTTACATGTGACAATTGACTAATTAAATCAAATAAGGAATGTATATCAACAATTGAACTGTCCTAGAAGAGTTTGAATAAACTAAAGAAGCTAATTTATGATTAAAGTCAAATAATTAGTACAATGAGTTGTATTAACTATATAAAACAAAATCTGTGAAAAATTGAATAAATAATGGAGAAAATTACCTTAACATGAGTAAGTATTTTCTGATTAACTAAAATAGTTGACTAAATGTATAAGAATAAAACATAAAAAGGTTTTTCAAGATGTACAAATATAAAGGTACCTTGATTTTTATGGCAAAAGAAAAATAAAACCATATAAGAAGACCTTAGAGTTTGTTTTAAAATAATTGAATAAAAAAATAAATACTAATAGAATGCATATATGGACAATCAAACAAATACACAAAGAGGCTACGAATATTATAAACCCCGTACAAGAATAGCCTTTAAGACAATAATTCATGGAGAGTGTTGGCAATTTTTGGGTTAGGCTCAAATGGATATGCCAATTGAATTAATCCTAAATATGGTAGATTCAATTGTGATTCTTACAAGTTATGTTTACTTAAAGTAAAATAGTTGAAATGCATTACAAAGAGATTGATTTAAAAGAAAGATGCTTATGTAGTTGTAAAAAAGAAGGTAAAATTCCTTCTTCTTTTTTTTTTTTTTGAAAAAGAAACAACATGCCTTTCATTTATGTATGGAACCAATTCGATTAAGTATGTATACACTAATCCTAATTAATCATCTAAGTTGTAAGATATATATATTTAACATTCTAGATTTGTGTAGACAACCTTGCAAGAATTATTTAACACAAAATGTTGTAGGTTAGCGGATTATTAGCTAGATGCAATTCACCCTAAGTGTTTAGCAAACAAATTAATATCAAAGCAAGCAAGTAACACATATATCTACGTTTTAACTATAGTTGCGATTTTTGATATATCCTAGAATAGGAAGTGCGAAGCGAGGAGCTTGACAAGGATTTGTCTTTCTACCTTCGAGTGTCGTCTTCCGAAAGTAACTCCGTGTGATAGTATCTCGCAAGACAAAAGAAGTAAAATTATTAGTAAAATATAAAATAAATAATAAACTAATTTATTTTTTTGAAATGATCTTATATAAAAAATGTTTTTTGAAAGATTGTTTTGAAAATAGTTGGAAATTGTTTTTGAAAAATTATTTTTGAAAATAGTTTGAAAAATTTTTTTGGGAAATTTTTTTTTAGAAATAGTTTTGGAAAATAGTTTGAAAGATAATATAGAAGGCTCAGATATGTATTTTCGGATATCCGTCTATTCATGAGAACAGGAACCGCCTTGGTAATAACTCCTGTGGCCAACCATGTCGCCTCCCATAGGTTGTTGGTTTGTGTTCTCGTCTTTTCCTTTCTCGATGTTGTTATCATCGCCTTGTTATTTTGGGCCCAGTCCGAGGCCTCAACAACAGTAGTAGTAGTTGTTGTAATAATAATAATAATAATTATTATTATTATTATTATCATTATTATTATTATTTTATTTTTTATTATTATTATTATTATTATTATTATTATTATAAATAATTACCAGGATCTGAATTTGCTGGCGGTATTCCGCACGGCGTTACTAGACCGATCAAGATTGTATCCTTGTCTTCAAACAAGAATCAAAATTAAGGGATTCTATGATATGAATCTTTAGCCTTATGAATATGTAGATAATTAGCTGTATGGCCAACCTTTTACCCGAGCAAGGGGCCTGTCAGTAACTAAGTACTACGGTGACTTCAGACCATGTGTGTAGGATACCCCGGAGGATTCACTGGGATTATACGGCCTTAAACAGTTCAAATAAATGGCCTCTCACCAGACGCTACACGTAGCCACTAAGGCAAATCGAAGTCTGCAATTCATAGCACGACTGTACCACCATCTCGGAACCAAGCTAAAGATTACATAATATAAGTTAAATATTTATATTTAGAATCTCTTGATTTTAATAGAGTCTAGTTCATCGAGAATCTGAATCTAAGAAGTATAGTATTCAACATAGATATGGATTTAGCCGGCTATAAGCCCGGCCATCTGAGGTGACGAGGAAAGAAGAAAAACAGAAATTTAAGTACTTGAAATAAGCCCTTTACCCAAACTTTGGACGATTTTTTATTTCTCTATACAAAAATCGAAACTTTACAAAACTGTCTTCTGATTGTAGAGAGAAGGCAGAGTAAAACTAGAGAGAGGAAGAAAACTAAATATTTCTGATGCCTCAAGAATGAGGCGGAAGCCTCTATTTACAGAGAAAAGAAGAATCTCTGTACAGTAATTTTACAGTAATCTACAGTACACCTATCAGTGTACAGTGACAGGTATTGCTGTCTTGGGATCCGCGATTATGACTTGTGGTGTCTTCTTTTGATTTGTCCCCTGAGTATGACTTGTGGGGTCCATAATTTTCTCTGATTATCTCTTCGTTTCTTTGCCTTTTAACTTTTGTAGAAAATCTTCTACCTCTGAAAGATCTACACTTTTTGCTGACTCTTCACTTTGTGAATTTGTCACGACCCAAAATTCCAACCCGGTCGTGATAGCGCCTCTCATGAAGACAAGGCCAGCCAATCCAAACTAACTTCATCTTAACAGTTAAATAATACAAAAATAATATAAGTATGGTTTAATAACAGTAAATTGCGGAAAAATATAGTAAACCATCCCGACTACAACCCTCAGATCGGGGTGTCACAAAGTCATGAGCCACTAATGAAATCCTAATAATAAAATAACTATCACAATATCTTTGGCACAATTGTTTGAACAAAGTGGAAACAACAAAATAAAAGAGATACGGGCTGCGAACGCCAACAGCTACCTCGTAATCTCTTAATCACCACCCTGACAATAGTAGTAGTCAGTACCTCGGGGTGGAACCGATAACGCCTGAATCTGCACACATGGTGCAGGGAGTAATGTGAGTACTTCCAACTCAGTGAGTAATAAATATAAATAATGACTGAAAGTAAGAAACACATAAGACTTAGAGCAATCCACGATGGAACAGTAAAAACATGTAACATCTCAAATAGATAGCGTGAAGTAAATGGAAACAGCACCAACACAACCAAAAATGCAATGCGATGCAATGCAATGCAATGCAAGTCATGACTATCGTGGCGGCGTGCCACCCGTTCCCTGGGTACCCGGCGCTTACTGTGGGGGGGTTCAGTAGCACAATATCTCGTGACGGCGTGTCACCTGATCCATGAATATTACATTTCGTGGCGGCGTGCCACCTGATCCAATTTACATTCCGTGGCGGCGTGCCACTCGATCCAATTTACATTCCGTGGCGGCGTGCCACCCGATCCAATAAAAATCATTTGAAAATATCATTTGAGTTTCAAAACTGAGTTTATGAAATGAATCAATTCAGTAACAAATGCCCCTGAAGGGTTCACATAACCGGAGAGATGCCCAAATATGATTTAGTAAACAATGATAACTACCCCTGAAGGGTTCACATAACCGGCGCGAAGCCCAAATATGACAAGTAGACCAAATCACAATGATATCAATTAGATTTCAATCAAGTATGTAGTAGAAATCATCAATCGGGATGGACCAAGTCCCAATCCCCAGAAGTAAACAACCCCATGCTCATCATCGAGCATGTACCTCACCTCAACATAGTACTATGAGGTGCAAATCCGGGGTTTCGAACCCTCAGGACATCATTTACAAATATTACTCACCTCAAACCGGCTAAATCCTTAGCCCGCGACGCCTTTGCCCTTTGAATTGGCCTCCACGTGCGTCGAATCTATCCAAATTCAGAACAATTACGTCACAATATGTTGAGGGAATAAAACCCAAGCAAAAACAATCGAAATTACTAGGAAATCCCGAAATTAGCAAAACCCGAGCCCTGGGCCCACTTCTCAAAATTCAGAAATTATCACCTCAACGGGTTCCTTATCTCCTCACGATTTCAACCATATAAAATTTGTTAAATGCCAACATAGGCTCGACCTCTAAGTCTCAAAGTCCAAGCTTAGGGTCTTCCACAATTTTCCAACTTAAATCACCAGTAAAAGTGCTAAAACAGCTATAATCTTAGGTAAATCTCTCAAAATTGAGTTAGGAATACTTACCTCGATGTTTCCCTTAAAAACCCTCCAAGAATTTCTTCAAAACTTGCTTCAATCCGAGTTCTATGGCCCCAAGTATGCTTGAGGTGACCAAAACTCCTCCCTTTTTGAATTTATCCAAGAAAATCTCCGTTAGATGTAGTTTTGAGGTTAATTCGTTGTGATTCTATGGTGTTTCTCTTCGTGGGTAACGGAAATGGGTTTTGCATGGCAAAATGGGCACTGAGTTCTATTTATAGAGTGGTCAAATATCGAGCTAAAACACCCTTGCCCGACCAAATATGCGATCGCATACCTGCCGCATAACAGGTATGCGGTTCGCATATTTGACGTAGCCATCGCGAAGATGGCCCTAGCCTTCACCGCGAATTCAACACAAAGAGAGGTTTGCGGTTCGCATTTCATGTTTTGCGATCGCATTCTCGTCGCATTTTTGACGTAGATTTTTGTCAAATTTTCTGTCTCAGTTTGCGATCTCCACGGTCAAATATGCGATCCGCATTTCAGGTTTGCTCGCATTTTGACCGCATTTTGGTCGCGAATCCTGCCCAGGTCTCTGCTTGTTTTTGCTATCTCACTGTGAGATATGCGGTCCGCATTTGAGTTATGCGGTCCGCATTCTCACCTGGTTTTTCTGCAACTTTTGTTTTTCTAATGATGGTTTAACTAGTTTAACCACCCAAAACTCACCCGAGGCCTCCGAAACCTCAACTAAACATGCCAACATATCCCATAACTTTATTTAAACTTGTTCCAACCTTCAGAACGGTCAAATCAACATCATATCATCAAATTCGCATCGGATTCAAGCCTAAGGTTTTTCAAAAATCCTCTAAATCGCTATTTTGATCTAAACCCAACCAAACCACGTCCGAATGACCTGAAATTTTGCACACAAGTCATAAATCACATATCGAAGCTACAGCAACTTTCAGAATTCCATTCCGACCCTCGGATCAAAATCTCGCCTATCAACCGGAAATCGCCAAAATTCTAACTTCACCAATTCAAGCCTAATTCTACACGGAACTTCCAAAACTAATTCCGATCACACTCCTAAGTCATAAATCATCTCCCGAAACTAACCGAATCATCGGAATTCACATCTGAGCCTTCTAACTCATAAGTCAACATACAGTTGACTTTTACAACTTAAGCCTCCTTGAAAGAGACTAAGTGTCTCATTTCTTACCGATTTCACTCCGAATGCAACTTACTCAACTAAATTACCTAAAATACTGATAACGAGGCATAAGGATACAGATATTGGAGAAGACGGAGCAGTAACCCATGAGACGATTTACCGGGTCGTCACAGAATTATTGGTCAAAGTATATCTTTATTACAGGAATGTCCTGTATTACTCTTCATTGAAGTATCTAATTTGTTCATTTCTAATAGTAAAGTCTTTCGAACATCTTTAAGATATTCTTCAACCATCTGCTCTTTATTATTATGCTGGAAATTGATCTTTCTAGCAATGTATTTAATAGAAATATCTTCCATCATGGCTTCTTTAGCCTTTTCCTTGTAAGTCTTTATTGCAGCCTTGATATTATCAACAGTCTCTTGTCCATACATCTGATTGGTGTTTGGGTCAATCTTCATCATTTTGTCCCAAAAATTATTAAAATATATCCGGTATAAACAAGGAATTTGTTCTTCGGTATAACCGACTTCTGGGATCCATTTGTGAATCCATGGAATAGAAAATTCCAAAAAGAAATAAATTTGACCTATTTTCTCAAGCCAGCATGTATGTTTTTGTTTGAATAATGTGTCCAGATCTGGAGATAACTGTAACCATTCATCATATAATTTCTTATAAAATGCTGGCAATATATCTATCGTTGGACCGTGGTATGACCACCAATTTAAGAACCAATTTGGAATCTTTCCAGAGTATATTTTGGGAGATATTTTAATAAACCAAGTATGCTTGTGCCTGTCATTATTATAATAAAGCACATCTGAGAAAGCTTGGATATAATCCCAATAAGTATAACTGAATTGTTGCTTATTGTCAAGTATAACCTGACGTTCTTTCATTGTAGACGTTCCCCACTCTTCAGCAAATATAATTTGCTTAATGATCAATTTTGAGAAGTTTATAGTATTCGTTTCATGGTTATGACCATAAAAGTGCTGAATCTCGGCACTGCCTGGACTTTTCAGAATGTTCTCGTAATATGAACGAGTTTTGTATGACTTTCCAGGGAAGTATAACTTCTCAATTAAATACCTTTGGAGCATCTTCCAAGGGTCGTCTTTCCATTGCAAATCTTGGTTTTCTAAAGGAAATATTATTTCCTTTTTTATTACCTTTTCATAACTCCTGATATCATCAGGGTTATCAACTGCCATAGCCGCATAAGTATTACCTTGCGAAGTTCTTTGCGAGGCCAAATATGCCTGTAACTGCTCGTATAACGTGCTATCTTTTGGAATATCTTCCATATTAATTGATTGAGAGGAAGATTCTCTTCTTTCTTGAGAAATCTTCTCATTTGTAAGGGTTTTTCCACCTCTTTGTATGATGGGAGTAGTATAACCACTTCTTCCACCACGACCTCGGTAGTTGCCATAGTTTCCTCTTCCTCTTCCTCTTCCTCTTCCCCTATCAGAGGAAGATTTTGATGGCCATTGCTGGCTCATCCTGCACAAAATTATATTAGTCGTTTAAATATTCTCGTGATAAAAAATCAGGAAGAGAATTATCAATTCCCTTTTTATATTCGATATCGAAATCAAATGGTGCTAGTTGTGCTTGCCACCTAGCAAATATTATTTTAGAGGCATCATGTTTAAAATCTTTATTAAACATGAATTTAACTGCCTGGGCATCAGTTCTTATCAAGAACTTTTGGTTATATAAATCATCCTGAAATTTTAAAACACACTTAACAATAGTAAGCATTTCATGAGCCACGGTAGCATATTTCTTCTGGTCCTCGGTCCATTTACCTGAGTAGTACCTTAACAGATACTCTTTCTTGTCGTGAGGGTTAATCTGTTTGAAAATACCCCAAAGCCGGTATTAGAAGCGTCAGTTTCTATAATCTTCTTCCATAATGGATTAGCCAAGCTAAACATGGAAGAGTTGCGACTTTCTTTTTTGCTTGTTTAACAATCTCAGTATGACTATCAGTCCAAGGAGATTTATAATCCTTTTTTAACCTATCATATAAAGGAGCAAGATCTTGTAACGACCCGATGTGTCGTAGAAACACGTGGTAGTAAATCATATAGATTTGGCTTGTTTAATGCGCAAATCCTTCCTTGTATTATGCAATCTTATTATCTTTCTTTTTGCAGTAAATGAGGTATAAGAACCCAAGAGTAGGGAAAATAATTCAAAAGATAAGAGAAAAAGGGCAAAAGGTGTCGCAAAGTCCACTATGCGATCGTATATGTGCAAATGCGAGTCGCATAGTTGGCATCCTTCATCGCATAGTGAAGCAGAGAACTGGGCAAAGCGAAAATGCGACGAGAATGCGGACCGCATTTCATATATGCGAACCGCATATATCGCACAGGCACCGCATAGTGAAGCAGAAACCTGGGTATAAAACCAGGTTAGGATCTGCGGTCAGTATGCGATCGCATACTGGAAATGCGGACCGCAGATTTGACTTCCTGGATCGCATAGTGAAATAGAAAAATTGGGCAAACCTTTCGTCGAAAATGCGACGAGAAATGCGATCGCATTTCCGGAATGTGAACCGCAAATTTGACAGTAGGATCGCAGAGTGAGACAGAGTTTTGGGGTCAAATATTGTGTCAGAAATGCGGCCCAAATGCGGACCGCATATGTGTTCTGCGACCAGAATGCGATCGCATTCTGGCATCTGGCCACTTATTATCATTCCGATTTTTGACCCACTATAAATAAGGACCCATAACCCTAACATGCAAAAATCCTCTCATTTTCGACACTTTGTATGTAAAACTCACCAAACCACCTTCAAACCATAGCAAATCACCTTGTAAACAGCCCCAAATTCCATGAAAACACCTCCATGACATAGCTATCAACTCCAAATTATCAACCCAGCCCTTCCCATTTAAACTCACCAAAACCCAGCTGAAAAATCATCAAGAATAGCCCAAATGAACTGAAAATTTACCACGAAACCCTTCTTCAATATCCCAACATCAATTACAAAACCCCCCACTCTCTAACCCTAAGAACCTCAGCTCAAATTGCTGCAAAAAAAAAACCCATCGTGAGCAGTACCAAAAAGGGTTCAGACGAATTTGAGGCTAGAAGGCTTGTGGCTTTGGATTGTTGCAGAGATTTGGACTCATTGGGAAATCTTGAATTTTGAAAGCAAAGTGAGGTAAGTGGCTATCCTAATCTTAGCTTGAGGGACTAGAAATCATGTGCTAATTGCTAAATTGCTTCTTGTTGAGAACAATGTATAGGTATGGTGACGAGTACCTATACATTGGTGTCTAGCACGACCGTGGGTCATTTATTTATAATTGTTGTGCAACTATTGTCCTGATTTCTGAATATTATCCGTGATATTGTTGTGACATAAGTGGGAGCGGGTGGCACGCCTGCCACAAGATATCGTGAAATGAGGGCGGGTGGTACGCCTACCACATGAATTTATCATTATAATTGTTCCTCGTGATTACAGGTTGATGTATCTTTTATTCGGCATAATCTAGATTGTTAGATGGACTAGTTGAATAAGGAAGTGTTAGAAGTCAAAAAGGGGTTCAGTGTCTAAGTCATGGGTAGTTCATTAGGAGTTTTAGGGATCCGGTGTCACAATAGTAGCGTCGTGTCTAGGTTTAATGAAATGATAATTGGGTTGGGAGGTTAGTTGTAGAACTTCGACTGAAATTAAGTACTAACATTGATTGAGCTAAATAGGAGTCGAATATGGTTTGGTTATAGCTGATTTCCCCCTGGCCAGGATGATTGTTTGATGTTGTTTATTCCCTAATTGGGAAGTTGTTATGTTGCCTTGTTCCCTTGCCGGGACTTCTTGTGAATGTTGTGGTATTGTAAGTGGGAGCGGGTGGCACGCCTGCCACAGGATATATTGTAAGTGGGAGTGGGTGGCACGCCTGCCACGAGATATTATGAAAGTGGGAGCGGGTGGTACGCCTACCACAGGATATATTATAAGTGGGAGCGGGTGGCACGCCTGCCACGGGATGTGACGTATGTGGGAGCGGGTGGCACGCCTGCCACAAGAGGTTACTGTAAGTGGGAACGGGTTGCACGCCAGCAACGAGAGGTTATGGGAGGTGAAGGTGGCTTGTGTTTCATCTCATTGTGTTAAAGGCTAAATTGCAGTTTTCCTTCTTAATCGTTGATGATTCGTTTCGCTTTATTTGGCTGTTATTGCAATGTATGTTTTCTTTTCCCCGTTTAAATTGTTCATGTATTTTTAGTTTTCTGCTGTAGATACATATATGTTTGTAACTAAACAGGTTTATCTGGAGTCTGGTCCTAGCCTCGTCACTACCTCGCCGGGGTTAGGCCAGGCACTTACCAGCACATGGGGTCGGTTGTGCTGATACTACACTCTGCACTCTTTTGTGCAAATCCCGGTGCCGCAGGCTTATTATCAGGCGACCCAAGGTAGTACTGCAAACGTTCGCAGATCTTGGCGTCCCCTGTCCCTTTTCTTTACCTGTTTCTTCCACATAGTTCGGAGACAGTATTTTGTTATTTTTTTTCAGAACCTTGTTTGTAGTACTCTTAGACAGTCTGTGAAACTGTGACACCAGATCTTGGGTAGTTTGTAAAAGAGATTTTATTTGAAATATTCTATGCATTTCGCTCGTTAAATTGTGTTGTTTATTTATGGATGGTTTTAGTTGAATTGATTGGCTTGCCTAGCTTTCACCAATAGGCGCCATCACGACTCCCGAGGGATCCACCACTCAAAATCTAATCAATGTGGCAAGACAAGCAGACCTTTCACCAGAATTGGTGAATTCAGTGAAGTCACCTAAAAGAGGCAAGAAAAAACATGGCAAAGACACTCAAAGTGTAGTGTCAGGAGTCCAAACCTCAAATTTAATCATGAATGGGATCTTTTGGAATATAAGGTCAGTCAATAAAATGAAAGCTTTTGAAAGGCTTATCAATATGCACAGACAGTGTCCTCAAGTTCATTGGAATCATGGAGCCTAAGCAAAAAGCCAAGAAATTGGAGAGATACAACAGGAGGATTGAACTGCCAAAAAGTTATGCCAATGTATCAAACAATATATGGGTATTTGTGGATGAGAATCATGAATCAGATATAATATATATCTGGAGCAGCAGTTAACTTTGAAACTGATAGAGGTGACTCACAAACCTCATTCATTGTCACCTTTGTATATGCAAAATGTAATGCCATTGAAAGAATTGAACTGTGGGATAGCTTATACAACCTTGCCAGAGACATGTCACTGCCTTGGCTTGTAGGAGGTGACTTTAATGTGATATGGGATGAGGAAGAGAAATTTGGAGGACTCCCGGTATCACTGAATGAGATTGAAGACTTTAGACACTACATTAACACTTGCAACCTCTTTGAACTTAGCTTTAAAGGAAGCATATACACATGGTGGAATGGGAGAGCAGAGGAAGATTGCATATTCAAAAGGCTAGACAGATGCTTAGCTAATTATGCATTTCAACAATGGCTGCCACAACTGGAAGTCACCCACTTGCCAAAGATAGGTTCAAACCATTGCCCACTGCTACTGACTTGCAACACAAATGCTACACCTATAAAGAAAGCCTTCAGATTTCTAAATTTCTGGATAAAGCACCACAGTATTAAAGAAGTGGTAAGAGAGCATTAGAAAGCAGATTTCACTGGGGATCCTTTTATCCTATTTAATCACAAGTTGAAGAACTTGAAAAGAGCATTATCAATATGGAGCAGAGCAACATATGGAGACATCTTACAAAAGATAGCAAGTCTGGAGGAAGTAGTCAAAGTACATGAAGCCCAATTTGAGCTTCATCCTACTGCTCAAAACAGAATAAGGTTACAAACAGGTGCAAGCTGAACTGATCAAGTACTTAATATTAGAAGAAGAATTCTGGAAGCAAAAATCAGGCATGACATGGTATAAAGATGGTGATAGAAACTCAAAGTTCTTTCATGCACAAGTGAATGGCAGAAGAAAGAGGTTACAACTTAGAAGAATTCAGAACAACATGGGCACATGGCTGGAAGAAAATGTTGAAATAGCAGATGAAGCAGTCAATTTTTTCAAAACACAATTTCATGAAGACACCCCCCTACAACATTTGAAATACTAAAGCACATTCCCAAACTGGTAGATAATGCAGACAACTGTTTATTAATGCAGCAACCAAAAAGGGAGGAAGTTAAGGATGCAGTGTTTGGCTTGAATGTAGAAAGTGCAGGAGGACCTGATGGCTTTAATGGGTGCTTTTACCAATCATGCTGGGATATAGTTAAGAATGATATAGTTGATATGGTAAAAGCAGTCTTTAGTGGCCATTCTCTACCCAAGTGTGTCGCACACACAAACCTTGTGTTGCTGCCTAAGAAGAAGGAAGTACAAACCTTTTCAGACTTGAGACCAATCAGCCTCAGTAACTTCATCAACAAAATATTCTTCAGAGTAGTTCATGACAGACTGGTGATCATTCTACCAAAGCTAATCTCGGATGAACAGGCTGGTTTTGTTAAAGGCAGAAGCATAGTGGAAAATATGCTCTTAACTCAAGAGATTATAACAGATATTCGACTGAGAACTAAAGCAGGCCCAAATGTTGTAATTAAACTGGATATGATAAAAGCATATGATAGATTGTCATGGCTATTCCTGACCAAGGTTCTTAGGAAGATGAGATTTGAAGAAAGATTCATTGGTTTGGTACATGGGCTAGTGGCCAACAACTAGTATTCTGTTCTACGCAATGGAGAACCACATGGTTTCTTTAAATCCACAAGAGGAATCAAATAAGGTGATTCTCTGTCACCTGCTCTATTCATATTGGCAGCAGAAGCCATGTCTAGAGGACTCAATGCTCTACACTCCAACCTCTATTTTTGTGGATTTGGTTTACCCAAATGGAGTCCCAAGATTAATCATCTAGCATATGTAAATGAAACCATCATCTTCTCTTCATCAGATGCCACCTCACTGCAGTTGATAATGGAGGTGCTGACTGCATATGAAGCTGCTTCTGGCCAACTGATAAACAAGAGTAAGTTTGCAATATACATGTATCACTCCACCTCAACACAAGTGATCAACAAGGTATAAAGGATCACAGGAATCCTGCAGCAAGACTTCCCATTTACTTACCTTGGATGTCCAATCTTATACTTGAGAAGGAAGATGGATTACTACCAAGGTCTTATACAAAAAGTGATGGATAAGCTACAAAACTGTAGAGGGAAACTACTATCTACAGGGGGCAGGGCAGTGCTTATCACACATGTGTTACAAAGTATGCCAATTCACCTCCTCTCTACAGTAAATCCTCCTGCCAATGTGATCAACAAACTTCACAAGGTAATTGCACAATTCTTTTGGTGAAATTCTATTGGAAATCCAAGTAGGCAGTGGGCATCATGTAATACCTTATGCTTGCCATGTGAGGAAGGGAGTGCAGGTTTTAGATCCCTACATGACATGTCTACAGCATTGTTCTGTAAACTATGGTGGAACATCGGAACAAAACCAAGTTTATGGAGTTCATTCATGAGCCAAAAGTACTGCAAAAACCTCAATCCAATAATTGTTCCTTGGAGAGGTGGATCTCACATCTAGAGGAAAATGATTGAATGCAGAAGTATCATGGAGCACGAAATCTTCTGGCAACCTAAAATGGGATCTTCATTATTCTGGTTTGAAAACTGGACAGGACTGGTAGCTTTATACTTTGTTATCCCACCTGACTTCATATGTGATGAGACTGTACAAAACATACAGGATGTGATTGAAGAAGGTCACCGAAACGAGGAGAAGATCAAAGAGATTCTACCAAATGATCCTGCTGCACACATACTGGATAACATCAAACCACCAGCTTTGGCAGATGTGCTTGATGAACCAGTATGGTTGCTTGAAACAAGAGGTGACTTCACTGTCAAGTCAGCCTAGGAATACCTGAGAAAGAGGCAGAATCCTTCTAATGCTTATAGAAACATTTGGGTGCAGGGATTGCCATTCAAATTTTCTTTCTTCATGTGGAAAGTTTGGAGAAACAGATTACCACTGGATGATTTCTTCAAAAAACTGGGGTATCACATGGATTCTAAATGTTGGTGTTGTACAGAACCACAGGAAACAAGATAGCACCTTTTCTTTACATTATATGCTGCAAATAAAGTGTGGAGATACTTTCTTGGTAATGCAGGAATTGATGTACAAAGAATCACCTTTCACCAAGCAGTGACCAAATGTTGGACTGCAGATGTTGTCAATCGACTGAAACCAATAATGCAAGCCTTACCTTCAGTGATCATATGGGAGTTGTGGAAGAGAAGAAATAGCTACAAATATGAGGACACAATGACTATCAACAGGGTAATCTATCAAATTTACTTCTACTCTTCAGATGCTTATTAAAGCCAGAAAGCCAGGAATTCAAAACATCCCCCTTAAATGGCCAGATATAATTGTTATGATGGAACAATATACTCCCACCTTGAAGTACACTAAGGTGATCTGGGAATTCCCCAACCAAGGGAGGATCAAAGTCAACATAGATGGCACTTCCAGGGGTAACCCAAGCAGAAGCTCCATTGGCTTTGTACTGAGAAATGAAGAGGAGATGTAATACATGCCTACAGTAAGGAGATCAAAGAAAGCACAAACACAGAAGCTGAGGCACAGGCAATGGTGGAGGCCCTGATATTCTATGTCTATAATGAACACCTTCTAATAGAGCTACACACTGACTCGATGATGCTACTGAAGAGCATAAAGGGATAATGGAGAGTACCCTAGTCCATCCAGGAAACTGTTGCAGAAATCAAAGATTTGATGACAAAATGCAATGCAACAGTAGCACACACACTCAGGGAAAGCAACAAATTGTCAGACCATATTACAAATTATGCTCTGGATAATGGACCTATAGACTGCCATTGTTTTGATGATCTAGACACAGAAAGTAGAAGGCTGGTTAATAGTGATAAAACCCAATGTCCATATCTAAGAGTAAAGGTGGTAGAGAACAGAGGGAATTAACTCTACCAAAGGAAAAGGAACTTACTGGAAATCACAAACACAACAGTAGAGATGCAGAAGAGTGGTGCTTTGACACATCATATATTGGAGTGTTACAACCACCTAAATGGATCATTACCATGTACTTGAGACCAAACAATGATTTAACAAGTCTGTTAATCCTGCAGGTACATGGGTGCAACCAAAAAAAGTATGGCACCAACAAGAGGCCAATGAGAGTCCATGATGAGGAGCAGTCATATGCACCGTGGTTTGCGGGCTTAGTGTTATACTTGGGCTGCCACCACAAGCATCATTATAACAATTGTAATGAGGAGAAACGGGAGAAGTGGATTCAATCTAACATGATATTTTTTCTTACAGGACATGCTAGAGGCTGGTAACACCTGTTCAATTCTCTAACCACCAGCACCTTGAATTCAAGCAGCACTGAGGTAATAATCACTGTGAGAGATCATACTACTGCTAAACCAGCAATATGGCATCACATTGCCTCTTTGGTTAGTAGGCTGGATCTCAATTGCTCCAAGCAAGCTCAGCTAACACATACACACAATCTCAGCAAAGTTCTCAACTCTGCAGACAACTTGGAGGAGGCCAGATCATTGCTGCATTGCAATGTTTGACAGTAGCATTTCTAATGCTCAATCAATTGAAATCACAGCAATCATTATGGATCCCCCTTGCTAGCATATAACATAGCAATTCAACAAGCACACTACTACATTATAGCAGCAACACATGAGCAATAAGATGGATATTCTTTGTCAACACAAAGCAATGGTACCCAGTCAGCACACAACTTGGCAGAAAAAACAACATGGACTGGCAATCACAGAGCCTGCAGCAACTACAGCAGCTAGAAGCACACATAACACATAATCAATAAAAATATTACTCTGCAGATCACAGGACTACAAAGTACTCAAATCAGCATGCAAATCAAAGACAATTGCCATATTATCAGGAGCAAACAAGAATCCAAAATAACGACAACGTAAATACCATCTTCACCATTGAACCCAGCACCCTCCAAAATATTGAAAGCAATTTGAAATTGTCCAGATTATTGCTGCAGTTGCAAGGTGTGATATTAGCACCCCTGGTGCTCAATCTGTTGAAACTACAACAATCATCTTGGGCATTCCTAGCCACATTGCTATACTGGAAACCTGACTATACTCAGCAGCACATCAGCAATCCACAGAGCCAACAGCCATCACAGGAAACTGAAACACCAACAGACTCACACCAGAAGCAGCACAGGAGCAAGGATATACATAGGAGTAAAGCACATCAGCAGCATCCTCAAGACATAGAAACTCAGCCAGCATATTACCAGTAGAGGGAGCACACATACAAGAGCAACAACAATCTAATTCAACCATCATGGACTCCCCCAGCACTCACATTCCACAAACATTCAATCAACACAAAGCAGTACATGAGAAAGGATAAGCACAGACAACACTCAACTTAGCAGCAGCTTCAAGTCACAGAAACACAGACTCAAGCCATCATAATTCACAAAACCCAAATCATCTCAAAGCAGCACAGGAACAAGGATTTACACAGGCATAAAGCAAAACAACAACAGTATCAAGACACAGCAACAGAGTTAATAGAATACCAGCAAACCAGCATCCTCCATCATACTGTAGGCACCTTGAATTTGTTCATAGTATTGCTGCAGTTGCAAGGTGTAGTATTAGTACCCCTGGTGCTCAATCTCTTGCAACTTCAGCAATCATCATGGACACCCCCAACTACAGTGCAAAAATGGAAATATGACTCCACTCAGCACCACAACAGTACCATCCAGCAGACACCATAAGAATGGAAAGCAACAATACAACATCATCAGATTGAGACAAGAGAAGACAACAACTCCCAACTAAACACCAAGCCAAGCACACTACCAAAAGGAAGACACAGGAAACACACAAATAGCCTACCGCAGCAAGCCCAGAACACAATCAACAACAACAATCACTCCACTTTAAACAGTCATCTTCAATTTGGCTTTTCTTTACAAAGTCAAAGAAAAATTGAAGATAGCTCGCGCTCTTTTTTCATTCTTTTGAGAACTCTAGAAATTTTTTTTGGATATCAGAGGTACATACAAGGGACCACTTCCCTAAATCACACAATAGAAGCAGGAACACGTGTACTTTTTTGTATAGCTGACCTAGAACAACCTCACTCTGTTTTTGTACATGCGATTGTCTATCACTTTAAAATAGACAATCGCCACATTATCATAGGTCTAACACCTTACCACATTTTAGGTATATTTAGTCATCACACTAGGATGACTAAGTGTACTTTTACTCTTGTATTGGAGGTAAGGTTTATGTCCCCCTCCACTTTTGTATTATGCTTCAATTAATAAAACTCTTATTTAACTAAAAAAAAAACAATCAAAACACAAATTCGAGGTCATTTAGTCAAAAGTAAAACATTGGTCGACTCTTCCAACTTAAAGCTTCCAAATTGAGAACCACTTTATTAAATCAACTTCGAACAACTTGAAAATCAAAATCAACCATGCATGCAAGTCATAATAAACCATAAGAAGCCACTCGAAGTCTCGAATCAAGGAATGATACACTAGAACTCAAAATGACCGATTGGGTCGGTACATTCTCCCCTAGTTAAACATATGTTCGTCCTCGAACGTGCGAAGAATCATTCTAATATCATTCAACCACTAGGTAAAATCATCCTACACCTACTCATTGGTGAGCTAACGTCACCACAATCTATATAAGCCCATTAGTACAAACCTGAATGAAGATTCTTTCTTCAACCTTAATCCATACATCTTTGAACAAAATTTTAACATCCAAAATTTCCTATGAGGTATGATTCTCGCATATAAACATCGTGCACGTATGAACAAGCTGCATCAAGCCCTAAACATATTCCCAAGATATGACCACATAATATATCACATTATTCATGCCCTCATATGATATCTACAGACCGTAATAGCTACTCATTAACAAATCTAGTACCGGCAACATACCTCATATCAAGTAAAACCTTGTTCCAGACCTTAACAATATTGCTAATAATAAAAGAAGCATGTATAAACTCATAAGCACCCATCAGATCAACAAGTCGTGGTGCTCTCTCGCCCGACAAGAATCATTTCTTAATTCTAAGGTGACTACTAACATCATTCTTCCAACCACACCTTAACCAAATCCGATAGCACTAATTCCAGATCCAGTAACCTCATCTCACCCAATACAAGTTGCTCAACCGACAGGCCAAACCAAATTCCATCTAGATCGACATACGATGCAACTCGTGCACCAAGTAAGCAACAACTCGATCGTAACCCATGACGGAAAGAGAACCAAATAAGAGTACCGTCCAACAAGTTCAGCAGATACAACCACCAAGGCACAATACTATAATTCCATACCACAAGGGAGAAGCAAAACACACGAATTAAGCACTAAGGATCATATCCTACTATAACTCTGTTGCAACGCGTAACCTGATCCAATGCAGCATTCCACATGGAATTCATCGAGCTATGATGCTCACAATCAACAAGCACATGTGTATCAACAGAAAGCTCGCGAAGTGCATGACCCTAACCATGAAGGACCGGATAGCACAATATATCACATATAGAAAAAGTAAGACTAAGGTGCAATAAGAAACACAACACCCCAAGAACCATCTCGCTCTAATCTCACCATAAGGCCTGAAAAGAACCACATCATGCGTGTGAATAATCATACAGTCTCAAAACCCATCCTAGCATAAGAGAGAAACTCATGAAACAAATCAGGGCATGAAAACATTAATTCCGCCCGATGACACACCCACAATAGTTTATGTGCAAGAATGAGTAAACTTAATCCGATGTAGAATACACATTCTTGTTAAGCCTACCAATGGGCCCCCAAATAAATATTTATCATCCCATAGTAGGTAAATATCCTCCCAAAAGTCCATAGTAACCTATCCATAACACATACAATCAGGTGTCTAACTCTTAACACATCTTCACAGTCTGCAACCGAGGAATAGTCTGCCTCTAAGAACATCCAGTCTCTAAACTTTCAGAATGTAGGAACCCCCATATCTAAACCTAACTCCTCCACTCAAATGACTGCCACATCACTCATACACAACCACCTCAAGGAACATGCACGTATCAATCTTCGGCAGCATATAGCAAAACTTGAACATCAATAGTCAACAACCAGACGATTATCGTAATACTAGTCAAGCATCCACAAGTCAATATGCAATGTGCCTTCCACCCCACACACCCCTTTCAACTGATACTAGATAGTGCCATAATTCTCTTAAACATATGAAATTGTCCGTGCTATCTAGAACTATGACCTTCCCATCGAAACTGAATCGCAACCTTGCGCATGCAAATCTCAATGCCACACGGTGCACCACATCTATCATGTTATCATATGAAAATACGAAAATCTCATTACAACTAGGAATCACAAGTAGGATAGCCCCTATCAACCAAAAAGCTTACACTTAATTCAATACAGGACAACATCTCAAAACCCAACAAACCTCCCACACCTGTAAAAGACATCAACCTCGAGATGTGGTCTAATCCATTATGAACTCCTCGGGAACCATTTTCACATAAACCAAACCATCAAACTGAATCCTTCCAATTCGACGAAGTCACGTAGATTGCCAAATCCAAATGTATTGCCACGAAACACCTATATAGCCTCACCACACCAAAGGAACCGATTATTACTGTTATAATGCCGATCCAAACCACTACCTGCCTGATCCATTTCTTCGAGTTCCTCCTAAATTGCCTCTAAGATAATACTTCTTTTTTCCATTATACAACGGTCCTCAATCAAAGCTCACCCCTAGACACCCTAACATAAAATCACGTCGTCCTAATACATATAATCAACTTTATTCTGTATCAAGCCCCCAATTGTACCGCAAACTGAAATGCCCACTCTGAAAAGACTTTCAACGAACCTGAAGTTGTTCCTTCCATCTCTCTAATATTGAAAGGTAGAATTAATAATAATACAGAAATATTGCATGTCTCGGCACCATCTGATGCAAATATCATATCATAGCAATACACAAATTCAAAAATCCTTATTACCACCTATAAATCACGAACACATTAGACCCTTCTTGAGAGTCATCCACCCTGCTCTAATCTATGATGCACGGCCAATGTGCGCAAAACGACTTGTGCTCTATTAACATGTAAATAATCTAAAAAACAATATTATCCTTAGGTAACTCAATTAATCTTTCTCCTTGCACAACATATTCATAACAAATATCAAACCAGAGTCATTCACAACCTTCAAATATCAATAAACTATATTACATCAATGCACCAAAAATCCTTTGCTTGAGTCATCCTTTAAGTCATCTTCTTCAAGTCGTAATTGATTTGCATTCATGCCTCGGTCCAAAACTAATATAAACTTGACCATACAATATAATCATTGATAGTAGACCCCCCCCCCC